>JARQOD010003897.1:0-60071 GCA_033576555.1 Oophaga sylvatica | reverse complement strand
GCATTCTCTCTCAAAATCTGGAACACAGTTCGAACATGTTTCACATGAGAGTCCCAGTCATTAGAAAAAATCAAGATATCATCCAAATAAACAATCAGAAATTTGTCCACAAAATCCCTGAAAATGTCATTCATGAAGGACTGGAAGACGGAAGGAGCATTAGTGAGCCCAAAGGGCATCACTAGGTACTCAAAATGCCCTTCAGGGTATTGAATGCCGTCTTCCATTCATCCCCGTGCTTAATGCGAATAAGGTTATACGCCCCCCTGAGGTCAAGCTTGGTAAACCAAGTAGCGTTTTTCACCCTGGAAAACAGGTCAGAAATCAAGGGTAACGGGTATTGATATTTCACAGTAATATTGTTCAAGAGACGATAATCAATACACGGCCTTAATGAACCATTTTTTTTGGCCACAAAGAAAAAACCGGCACCTAAGGGTGAAGATGATGGTCTGATATGACCCTTCTCCATTGATTCCTTGATATAAGACCGCATAGCGTCATGTTCAGGTACAGACAAGTTAAAAAGGCGACCTTTAGGGAATTTACTATCCGGCACTAATTCAATAGCGCAGTCATAGCTCTATGGGGAGGCAAGGATGCAGATTTACTTTCGCTAAACACATCAGAAAAATCAATCAAAAAGTCAGGAACATCCTGAACCTGGGGGGAGGCAGAAAAAACAGGAGTGTTGGTATTAACACATTGGCAGCCCCAACTGGTTACAGACACAGATTTCCAATCCAAAACAGGATTATGAGACTGTAACCAAGGGAAACCCAGCACGATAATGTCATGCAGATTATACAGAACCAAAAATTTGCAGCACTCCTGGTGATCAGGTTCAACCCTCATTATCGCCTGAGTAGAAAACTGGGGTTTATTCTCAGCCAAAGGGGTAGAATCGATCCCCAGTAGGGGAATAGACTTCTGTAGGGGTATCAAGGGAAACCCACAACGTTTAGCAAAATCATAATCCATCAGGTTAATAGCTGCTCCAGAATCAACGAAAGCCTGAGCAGAAAATGAGGACAGAGAGCATATCAGAGTGACAGTTAATAAAAACTTAGTCTGAACACTACCCAAGACAACTGAGCGTGCAAAACGTCTTCCCCGCTTAGGGCAGACTGAAATAGCATGAGAGGCATCACCACAGTAGAAACATAACCCATTGCGCTTTCGAAACTCATGACGCTGTGCCCCAGACACCACTCTATCACACTGCATGGGTTCAGAAGCTGGTTCACAAGGCAACACCATTCCACGCATACTTCTCCGCTCACGCAAACGTCTGTCAATTTGAATCGCTAATGACATAGAATCATTGAGACCAGAGGGGACAGGGAATCCCACCATAACATCCTTTACATTATCTGACAGACCCTTCCGGAAAAGGGCTGCCAAAGCGTCGTCATTCCATTTGGTCAGGACTGCCCACCTACGGAATCTCTGACAGTATAACTCAGCGTCATAAGGCCCCTGATTTAATGCTAACAAGGCTTTTTCAGCTTGATCAGTGACATTAGGCTCATCGTACAATAACCCCAAAGCCTGAAAAAATGCATCAACATCACTCAAAACAGGATCCCCAGGTGTCAGGGAAAAAGCCCAATCCTGAGGATCGCCGCGCAGGAGAGAGATGATAATTTGAACCTGCTGCGCTGCGTTCCCTGAGGACTTAGATTTTAAGGCAAAAAACAATTTACAATTATTTTTGAAATTCTGAAACTTAGCTCGATCCCCCAAAAACAAATCTGGCATGGGGATCCTAGGTTCCACAACAGGCAACCCAGCAAGATATGCAGCAATACTCTGAACCTCAGTGGCAAGCCGATCCACACGGCCAGACAACCGTGCAAACTCCATTGAGAGACAAGATCCTCCCCAGCACCCAGAGATACAGAGGGGAAAAAAAAAATGCAACAAACAGAAAAATATCTCTGACAACTCTGACAACCGTTTCTTCTTTCACAAATTTTTTCCCTTCTGTGAGTACCATACAATTTTAAATTTTGGGCCGGTGATACTGTTATGTTTCGGTAGCTGAGGAGTGCAGGCAAAAAAGGCAATACACCAGAGCAGTTGGAATCTATGAGACTGCAGTACCCTGACTAACCACAACAACTAGAGGCAGCCGTGGAGCGTTCCTACGTTGGTCCTAGACGCCTCGTCACAGCCTGAGAAACTAACTACACCTAAAGATAAATATAGGAAAGCTATCTGCCCCGGAGCAGAACCCCAAAGATAATAGAAAGCCCCCAAACATGTAATGGCGGTTAGACAAGAAGAAATACTGACACAGACAGAAAATAGTATGAGCAAACGTTGGGGCCCAAACTAACTAAATAGAAAAGGATAGGAAGGGTACTTACTGCAATCCCAGAAAACCCTGAAAAGAGCCAACTCTACTAATTTCAAAAACACCTGAGATCACACGACCTCTACCACCTAAATTAGGTCTCTGGTGTAACAAAATCAAAACAGTAGCTACTGAAAAAGCTGGAAAAAGCAAAAGTACAAACATCAGTGGCTGAACTAAACTGAGAGGGCAAAAGCCCCCGGAGGGGACCCTGAAGGCCCCCACAGAAGTGCAGGACAAAATGCAAAAATCAAGCACAAAAACAAAAAGAAGAAAATGTCTTATCTGTTAGCAGGAGATGCAGACACGACACAGCAGGCTACAAGGGAAACAGGAATCAAGGATAGAGACCAGAACAATTGATCACCGGCAACCCTGATGGGAAGGTGACTCCCTTATATAAGACCAGTCAGTAACACCTTATTCCCAATCCTCACAATCTTCACAATCTTCACTGGACAGACCAGCACCGCTTGTAACCACCAGAGGGAGCCTCTGCTCAGAACTCATCCCAAGCCCACTCACAACAGAAGGTCATGTAGCTACGTGTGTTTGTAACAGCTTCTCATTGGTCCTTGTTCCTGGAAGGTCCTGTAGCTGTTGCTATAAAAGGGTAGCATGGCTGGGCCGCCATGCGCTAATATCAACCATTGTATGCTATGCGCCAGTGTGATCATGCGTATGTGTGGTTAGGGACCCGGCTGAAATAAGCCACTAGAATACCGACTTAATCGGTGAGGAATTTGGTATGGTAGCTGGCCAGGGTCGGTGTCCTAGATGCCCTAGATTACCGGCGTAACCGGTGAGGAGTTTTGATTGCCGTATTCAGGGTCTGGCGTTCAGACGCCATAGATTGCGGGTGACTCCCGTGAGGACATTAGCACATGATCACGCGTTATGTACGCTTAGCACTTAACTGTGTACCTGAGAGCCTGACAGGACACAGCACTTTTCCTCAGCGGCCCTGTGACGTAACAGGGTTTGCTTTCGACGCTAGACAGCGCCCTAGCGTTTTACTTTGCGGCTCACTGAAGCTAAGTGAGTTCGCACCTATCGCCATATAGCGATGTGGCATTTCCGTTAGCGGCTCTGGGTATTAACAGAGTTTGCACTTACTGCCACAATGCGCTATGGCGTTTATTTTAGCGACTCTGCGGGATAACAGAGTTCGCTACTTTCGCCATTTTACTAGCAGCAGGTTCCGCCTGCACGGTGGACCCCGGGCTGCGAACGCACCTCTCTATCTCATATATTTGGTGCGTTCCGCAGACCCTAACATAATATTAGCGCCCGGGTCTGGCTGGTAAAATGGCGGATGACCAGCGTCTACTACGGGACATCCAGCAGCTGGAGGGTAGGTTGGCGGCTCTTGAGTGCACAACCTCAGCTGTGGATGTTACCGCAGTCGCTGTTCAGGCTGCTAGCGTGGCTGCAGCCAGTGTGTCCACTGCCACTTCTGCCCCCACAATATCCCACCTCCCGCTTCCAGACATGTTTGCTGGTGACAGCAAGCAATGTCGGGGGTTCGTGAGTCAGTGCTCTATACAACTCGAGCTTCTGGCTGCACGTTTCCCCACGGATCGGACACAAGTGGGCTTTATAATTTTGCTTCTGTCAGGCAGAGCGTTGGAGTGGGCCACCCCGCTGTGGGAGCGTGACGACCGTGTGGTGTGGAGTGCTCCTCGTTTTCTGGAGGCTCTAAAAAAGGTATTTTTAGGACCTCAGGTCACCCACGATACGGCGCTACAACTGCTGGCATTGGCACAGGGTTCGTCTTTGGTCAGTCTGGTTTCCGTCCAGTTTCGGACTCTGGCCTCAGAGCTAGACTGGTCGGATAAAGTACTCATTCCAGTCTACTGGCGAGGACTGGCTGATCATGTTAAAGATGCTTTGGCTACCAGGGAGATTCCCGCCACACTGGAGAAGCTTATCACCATATCTACCCGCATCGACTTCCGTTTTCACGAGCGGAGGTTGGAGCGGTCCCAGTGTAGGCAGAGGTTCCGGTTGGCTCCCACCTTCGCCAGACCTCTGGAATCTTCCAGCCAGGCGCCCGACTCCCATGAGGCCATGGATGTTTCTCGAGCGGGACCTAAGTCCCGGGCCGCTCGAGTACCCGTGGTCTGTAACATCTGCCAGCAGTTAGGACACTATGCCAACAAATGTCCACAGCGGTCGGGAAAACGGTCGCGTCTAGTGACCTTGGGAGGAGGTTCACTAGACACTGCGGCATTTTCCACCAAGTTGTCCTTTAAAGGGACAATTACAGTAGGTCCATCCACGCTCTCCGCTGAGCTCTGTGTGGATTCCGGAGCCGAGGGGAATTTCATGTCCTCTGCATTTGCTCTCCGCCACACTATACCTCTGGTGATGCTCGCCAAACCGGTGACTGTGTGAGTAGTGAATGGATCAACTCTGCCCTCCCAAATCACCCACCAGACGATCCCTCTCACTTTATCTATGTCCCCGTCCCATCAGGAGAGTATTTATTTTCTTGTCCTGCCCGAGGGAATAGACGAGGTGTTGCTGGGAGTACCTTGGCTCCGTTACCACTCTCCCCATATTGAGTGGTCCTCTGGGAGGATACTGGGTTGGGGTGATTCATGTAGAGGCAGGTGTATCAGGGAGTGCGTTCAGGTCACCACCACAGAGATACTCGTAGATCTCACTTCTCTTCCTCAGTGTTATTGGGCATATGCAGACGTTTTCTCCAAGAAGGCGGCGGAGACTCTTCCACCTCATCGCCCCTACGACTGTCCTATTGATCTCTTGCCTGGAGCAGAACCTCCTCGGGGGAGAGTATACCCCTCTCGCTCCCTGAGACGGAGGCCATGTCCCAGTACATTCAGGAGAATCTGGCAAGAGGGTTCATTAGGAAGTCGGTGTCACCAGCAGGGGCAGGGTTCTTCTTTGTGCAAAAGAAGAACGGAGAATTACGTCCATGCATTGACTACAGGGGTCTTAACGCCATCACCGTCAAGAATAAGTACCCGTTGCCCCTCATCTCTGAGCTCTTTGATAGGCTCCGAGGAGAAAGAGTATTTACCAAGCTTGATCTACCTGGTGCCTATAACCCAATTCGCATCCGTGAGGGGGACGAGTGGAAGACAGCTTTTAATACCAGGGATGGGCATTACGAATACCTGGTGATGCCCTTCGGGCTCTGTAATGCTCCCGCTGTTTTCCAAGACTTTGTCAATGATATCTTCCGGGATATGCTCTCCACCTCTGTGGTAGTCTATCTGGATGATATTCTCATCTTTTCACCAGATATAAACTCTCACCGGAGGGATGTCAGCAAAGTCTTCGACCTCTTACGGGCAAACTCCCTCTATGCCAAGCTGGAGAAATGTGTGTTTGAGCAGGAGTTCTTACCTTTTCTGGGCTATATCATCTCTGCCCAGGGATTGGCTATGGATCCTGCCAAACTACAGGCTGTAATGGACTGGCAAGAACCCCATTCTCTTAAAGCGGTGCAGCGCTTTATGGGGTTCATTAATTATTATCGCCAGTTCATTCCCCATTTCTCGACTTTGGTAGCTCCCTTGGTAGCCCTCATCAAGAAGGGAGCAAATCCCAAGTTGTGGTCTGAGGAGGTCTCCAAGGCGTTCTCTTCCATCAAGTCGCATTTTGCCAGTGCTCCCATATTACATCGCCCTGATGTTGATAAACCGTTTGTTTTAGAGGTGGACGCCTCTTCTGTTGGTGCTGGAGCAGTCCTATATCAAAAGGATGCTCAAGGTCGGAAGCATCCCTGCTTCTTCTTTTCTAAGACTTTTACACCAGCAGAGAGGAATTATTCCATCGGGGACAGGGAGTTGCTGGCTATGAAATTGGCCTTCTCAGAGTGGAGACATCTTCTGGAGGGAGCTTGTTTTCCCTTCCAAGTCTTCACCGACCACAAGAACTTGGTATATTTGCAAACGGCTCAGCGGCTAAATTCTCGCCAGGCCAGATGGTCCCTATTCTTCTCTCGGTTCAATTTCACCCTCCATTTTCTCTCCGGTGAGAAGAATGTTCGGGCCGACGCTCTCTCTCGCTCCTTAGTGTCATCAGAGGAGGAGGATGAGAGAGCCTCGGCTTATTGTCCCTGAAGAAAGCCTGAGAACTGTAGCCTGTTGTGAGTGGGCTTGGGATGAGTTCTGAGCAGAGGCTCCCTCTGGTGGTTACAAGTGGTGCTGGTCTGTCCAGTGAAGATTGTGAAGATTGTGAGGATTGGGAATCAGGTGTTACTGACTGGTCTTATATAAGGGAGTCACCTTCCCATCAGGGTTGCCGGTGATCAATTGTTCTGGTCTCTATCATTGATTCCTGTTTCCCTTGTAGCCTGCTGTGTCGTGTCTGCATCTCCTGCTAACAGATAAGACATTTTCTTCTTTTTGTTTTTGTGCTTGATTTTTGCATTTTGTCCTGCACTTCTGTGGGGGCCTTCAGGGTCCCCTCCGGGGGCTTTTGCCCTCTCAGTTTAGTTCAGCCACTGATGTTTGTACTTTTGCTTTTTCCAGTTTTTTCAGTGGCTGCTGTTTTGATTTTGTTACACCAGAGAACTAATTTAGGTGGTAGAGGTCGTGTGATCTCAGGTGTTTTTGAAATTAGTAGAGTTGGTGCTTTTCAGGGTTTTCTGGGATTGCAGTAAGTACCCTTCCTATCCTTTTCTATTTAGTTAGTTTGGGCCCCAACGTTTGCTCATACTATTTTCTGTCTGTGTCAGTATTTCTTCTTGTCTAACCGCCATTACATGTTTGGGGGCTTTCTATTATCTTTGGGGTTCTGCTCCGGGGCAGATAGCTTTCCTATATCTATCTTTAGGTGTAGTTAGTTTCTCAGGCTGTGACGAGGCGTCTAGGACCAACGTAGGAACGCTCCACGGCTGCCTCTAGTTGTTGTGGTTAGTCAGGGTACTGCAATGTCATAGATTCCAACTGCTCTGGTGTATTGCCTTTTTTGCCTGCACTCCTCAGCTACCGAAACATAACAGTAGCCCCGGTTTCGCTAGAGTCTGTGCCTCCGGGCAAGACTTTTGTGCCCACTAATTTGCGACCGGAGGTACTCTCTTGGGCACACTCGTCCAGGGTGGGTGGACACTTTGGGGCAAAGAGGACAACTGAGCTATTGGCGAGGACATACTGGTGGCCACATATGGTCCGTGACGTCAGGGAGTATGTTCAGGCGTGTGTCTCCTGCGCCAGGAACAAGTCCCCTCGACAACGGCCAGCTGGGTTACTTTTTCCCTTGCCGGTGGCAGACAGGCCCTGGGAGATGGTCGGGATGGACTTTGTGGTGGCCTTCCCCAAGTCTCGGGGTTGCACTATCATTTGGGTGATCACCGACCACTTCTCCAAAATGGTGCACTTAGTGCCGCTACCACGGTTACCTTCCGCACGGGCCTTGGCAGCATTATTTATTAGACACATCTTCCGTCTACACGGTATGCCAGACAAGATTGTTAGCGATCGAGGTCCCCAATTTGCGTCTCGGTTCTGGAGAGAGTTGTGTCATCTACTCTGCATTGAATTGAACCTCTCCTCTGCATATCATCCCGAGACGAATGGGTTGGTAGAGAGGGCCAACCAGACCTTGGTCACCTACTTGCGACATTTTGTCTCTGCCAGGCAGGATGACTGGGCATCCCTGCTTCCGTGGGCGGAGTTTGCGCTAAACAATGCTGTGGCTGACTCCACCGGACAGACCCTATTCCTCTTAAATTACGGCCAGCATCCACGGGTACCGGTGCCCATGCCCGTTGCTTCCGCTGACTCCAGGGTGGCAGACTGGGCTGTGGAAGCACGGGACATATGGGACCGCACCCAGGATGCCATTCAGGCTTCCAAGGAAAGGATGAGGTCTTCTGCCGATGCTCATCGGCGTCCCGCTCCGACATTTTCTCCTGGCGACCTAGTGTGGCTCTCCGCCCGAAACATCAGGCTACGGGTGGAATCCACTAAATTGGCACCCCGCTATTTGGGTCGCTTCAAGGTTCTTGAGCAGGTGAACCCTGTGGTTTACCGTTTGGCCCTTCCGCCTCGCCTTGGTATCTCCGACACCTTCCATGTGTCCCTCCTAAAACCCGTGGTCATCTCCTGGATGCCTGAGTCATCTGCCGGGACGTCAGGTGAATGCCATTGTTGGGTGCAAGGTGGTACGAGGCAAAAAAATTTATTTGGTGGATTGGAGGGGTAATGGCCTGAGGATAGGTCCTGGGAGCCTGCCGAGCATGTTCACGCTCCGCAGCTCATCGCTGCCTTTGAACGTAGCAAGGCCCAGAGAAGGGGGGGCCATGTTAGGGTTCGAGTTCCCGCTGCTGCACAAGGGGAGTCTCGAACCCGTCCCGCTGCGGTCTCTCATTCATCTCCGGCCGCAGTTGAGCCTGCTCAGCAGAGACGTCGGTCCAGGCGTCTTGCCCACTCCTCTACTGTGCAGTGACTTGCTGCTGCCTTTCCTGGATTTGCTATTATAGCCAGTGCTGGAGCAGTCGTCTTTGAGACAAAGTCCTGCGTTTTCCCATCTGAGCATGCCCAGAGTGAGATCTCTCATTGGAGATCAGGGTCACATGTTCAGGTGCTGCAGCGGCTCCTATTGGTCCGCCAGAAAGGTCATGTAGCTACGTGTGTTTGTAACAGCTTCTCATTGGTCCTTGTTCCTGGAAGGTCCTGTAGCTGTTGCTATAAAAGGGTAGCATGGCTGGGCCGCCATGCGCTAATATCAACCATTGTATGCTATGCGCCAGTGTGATCATGCGTATGTGTGGTTAGGGACCCGGCTGAAATAAGCCACTAGAATACCGACTTAATCGGTGAGGAGTTTGGTATGGTAGCTGGCCAGGGTCGGTGTCCTAGATGCCCTAGATTACCGGCGTAACCGGTGAGGAGTTTTGATTGCCGTATTCAGGGTCTGGCATTCAGACGCCATAGATTGCGGTTGACTCCCGCGAGGACATTAGCACATGATCACGCGTTATGTACGCTTAGCACTTAACTGTGTACCTGAGAGCCTGACAGGACACAGCACTTTTCCTTAGCGGCCCTGTGACGTAACAGGGTTTGCTTTCGACGCTAGACAGCGCCCTAGCGTTTTACTTTGCGGCTCACTGAAGCTAAGTGAGTTCGCACCTATCGCCATATAGCGCTGTGGCATTTCCGTTAGCGGCTCTGGGTATTAACAGAGTTCGCACTTACTGCCAAAACAAGCTACGGCGTTTATTTTAGCGACTCTGCGGGATAACAGAGTTCGCTACTTTCGCCATTTTACTAGCAGCAGGTTCCGCCTGCACGGTGGACCCCGGGCTGCGAACGCACCTCTCTACCTCATATATTTGGTGCGTTCCGCAGACCCTAACAATTGGCAATCAGGAATCACAGACTGACTGGATATAAGGGAGGTTCCCTCCCATCATGGTTGCCGGTGATCCATTGTTCTTGTCTCAACGTTGTTTCCTGATTCACTTGGAAGCTTGCTGTGTCTTGCCTCTTCTCCTGCTCTCAGATAAGCTATTTTCTGTTTTTTGTTTTTGTGCTTACCTTTTGCATATTTCTCTGCATTTCTGTGAAGTTAGCCAGGTTCCCCTGGGGGGGGCTTGGGCTCCTCTCAGTTCCTCTGGAGCCACTGTTATTTGTTCATTTGCCTTTTCCAGTTTTTTCTCAGTGGCTGCGGCTTAGTTTTGTTACACCAGAGGACTAATTTAGGTGGTAGAGGTCGTGTGATCTCAGGTGTTTTTGCAATTAGTAGCGTTGGCATTTTTTTAGGGGTTTTTTTGGGTTGCAGTGAGTATCCTTCCTATCCTTTTCTGTCTAGGCAGATTGGGCCCCAACGTTTGCTCATACTATTTTCTGTCTTTGTCTGTATTTCCTCTTGTCTAACCGCCATTACATGTTTGGGGGCTTCCTATGTTCTTTAGGGATCTGGTCTGGGGCAGATACCTTTCCTCTTTCTATCTTTAGGTGTAGTTAATCTCTCAGGCTGTGACGAGGCGTCTAGGACCAACGTAGGAACGCTCCACGGCTGCCTTTAGTTGTGGTGGTTAGTCAGGGTACTGCAATCCAGTAGATTCCAACCTCTCTGGTGTATTGCCGTTTTGGCCTGCTCTTCTCAGCTACCAAATCATAACAGTTTATTCTTCGCCAAAGGGGTAGAATCAATGCCCGGTAGGGGAATAGACTTCCGCAGGGGTATCATGGGAAACCCACAACGTTTGGCAAAGTCAAAATCCATCAGGTTAATAACTGCTCCTGAATCAACAAAAGCCTGAGCAGAAAATGTGGACAGGGAGCAAATCAGTGTAACAGTCAACAGAAATTTAGTCTGAACACTGCCCAAGACAACTGAGTGTGCAAAACGTCTTCCCCGCTTAGGGTAGACTGAAATAGCATGAGAGGCGTCACCACAGTAGAAACATAATCCATTGCGCTTTCGAAACTCATGACGCTGGCTCACAAGGCAACACCATCTCACGCATACCTCTGCGCTCACGCAGACGTCTGTCAATTTGAATAGCCAATGACTAGTGTTGAGCGATACGATACTGCAAATATCGGGTATCGGCCGATATTAGCTGTATCGGGCTTTCGATTCCGAGTACCGATATTTTTGTCATATCGGATACCGGAATCGGATATGTCACTGTCACTGTGAGTGTCCGTCGGTCGGGTCTGTCAGGAGTCAGCGGCACTTACCTGGCAGAAGATCTCCGGCGGTCACGTCCTGGACTGCTTGATGGCCGCCATTATCTTCTCCCTGGCGGTCACATGCAGTTTTTCGCGATAACTGCAGTGACTGCTGGGTAATCCCGGCCGTAAAGCAGTCAGTCCGATGACGTCACCGCCGGGGAAGCAGGTAATCAGCTGTGCTGCGCCGGGATGACAGCCTCTGCCTGCCTGCCTCTGATGTCATTCTGATGTAGCAGAGCTGGATCGTCGTGGGACACTCGTTACTATGGACTGCGTCGGACAGGTGGTATACTGCTGTTTTTTTTTTTTCATTTTTTACAGGAGATCGATGGCGTCGCAGGATGAGACTGTAATAAAAGTAATGAAAACTGTGTTGTTTTTTTTATTAAATTAAAAAACTTTTTTATGAACATTCACCCGTCCGGGTACATCAACAATTTAACTATTTACAAAAAGGGACCCTGTCCGGGTTATTTATAATTCTTTGGCAGGGGTGTTCCAGGTACCACCTGGTACTCTTCTGATGCTTGCCAAACATCCGAGACACCAAGGACGACCAGGACCTGATGACATAGTGTGGCCTGTACAGTCAAGTCGTGACCCGCTATCTGTGTCTGTGTAGCCACCTCTTTCATCTCCCTCCGGGTCTGGAGCCCTATGTCCCGGACTGAACGAACCCCAGGAGGCCTAACAGGCGCCGGGTACGGGCCAGCTATCATTATCATGTCCATAGCTGGGGCTGCTGAGGAGACCACTGAGGGAGGCTGGGGAGATTTACGGCGTGGGGTGGGCACTTGTGCAGAGGCCTGGATGTGGGAGGCTGAAGGCTCCGAGGGTCTCACAGGTTCCTGACACTCTGGGGACCAGGGGTCGCACCTGGTGACATTTAGGGCATACCATCCATTGTAACCCCAGTGTCGGGTGTAAGTTACCAAGTCTCCTGGCAACAGGTCCCTCCCCAGGTGTCCTTCTGGGAGGTGAGTCTCCACGTCCAGCCGGGTCACAAACACTTCTAAATAAAGTCCAGGCTCCTGGATGAAGCCCCAACCAGCTTTCAATTTAAAGCTCCGTACTGCACCCTTACGCCGCGGCTCCATCAGGGTTCCTTTATCTTTTCTCATCCGGTCCTTATCTGCCCGGTCCTTCTCGATGTGACGTTGGCGAAGCTTCTGGGATTCGCGCTGCTCCCTTTGTCGCTCGGCTTCTCTCTCCCAACGTCTCCACTCTTCCTCCTGACGCCGGTTGTAATTCTCCTCCACCAGCATCTCCATGTCTCCACCATCAAACTGCAGCTTACGATGTCCGGTTTGCGGCAGCTCTCCTGGCGCCCGACAGTCCTGGCGGCGCTCACCTGCGGAGGAAGCAGCCGGCTCTGGAACAGATGACAGTCGGGGCTCCGGTACAGACAGGTAGACCTCTGGTGCCTGCGCGGCCTCCTCCATGAGGACGGTGTCGCTTCTTCTGTCTCAGCGACGGGGGCAGACAGCGGGATCTGGGGTGCTGCCGGTGCAGCGGTTTTTGCAGGAACGGGTGCCTCCACTGTGACAACGTCAACCGGATCACATTGCAAGGGCTGGGATGCCCGCACGGACTCCTCTACTAGAACGGGTGCCTCACCATCCGGTACAGACACTTCAGGTAAGAGGGATTGGCGCCGCTCCAAGTTTAGTTTTAGGGCACGCCAGCTGGCTTCCATCCTGGCGACCTCCTCCCGGTGCCGGGCCAGGCCTCTTAGGGTATCCTCCGCTTCGTGCAGCGTAGGAGGGTTTCCAGGCCGGGTGCCCAACGGTGGTTCTGTGGCGATCGGGTCGCTTCCGTGGGGTGAGAGCTCTGACTGCTCCATCCCTTCACACTTCTGCTCGTGTCCATTAGCCATCTCTGCCAAGTCACATGTGTCATTAGCATCTGGAAAGGGCCCCTCTTTTGTAGTGAGGCGGGACCTTCGTGTTAGTTTCCACACACTGAGGAGGATGAGGAGGCGGAACTCAAGAGCTGTGGGGCACGATCTTACATTGCAGTACCATTTAGAGTGGTCGGCCATCGTTTTCGCGCCACTGAGTGAGTGTACACCCACGAAGAGCTCACCCTTCTTCTTCACCAGTGCCTCGTCGTGACGCAGATATGGCGGAAAAATGGCAAATACATTCTCTGATGATTTTAGCAATTCTCAAGCACAAAACCAGTTCAATTCAGGCACACAGGACTCGCTTATAGCGAGCTACAGAATCCTGTTCGTGACGCCCAAGTTGAGTCGCACAGAGCCAGAGGTTTTGGGGGTACTCGGCACCGAGCCCGTCGACTTCTATGGGGTATGTCACGGCTTTACCCGGCAATTGAATCAGAGTCTATTTTACTATGTAGAAGTGTATAAACTATAAATATATGTATATATATATGTCACAATGACATGTATATATATATATATATATATATATATATATATGTATTCTATGTGTGTATATTTTGTGTTTACAACGAAAGAAAGTGTTTTTTTAGTTGCGATATTTTGTTCCCATAGACTTACATGGGACTTCCGGTATCGGAATCGGATATCGACGATATTTAGTGATATCGGCGATACCATTCCGATCCGATATTTTTAGATATCGAGCAGTATCGCTCAACACTACCAATGACATAGAATCATTGAGACCAGAGGGAACAGGGAATTCCCACTATAACATCCTTTACATTCTCTGACAGCCCCTTCCGAAAAAGGGCTGCCAAAGCATCATCATTCCATTTGGTCAGGACTACCCACTTTCGGAATTTCTGACAGTACAACTCAGCGTCTTCCAGACCCTGATTTAATGCCAACAAGGTTTTTTCAGCTTGATCAGTGACATTAGGTTCATCGTACAATAACCCCAGAGCCAGAAAAAATACATCAATATCATTCAAAATAGGATCCCCAGGTGTCAGGGAAAAAGCCCAATCCTGAGGGACGCCGCGCAGGAGAGAGATGACAATTTGAACCTGCTCTGCTGCGCTCCCGAGGACTTATGTTTTAAGGTAAAAAACAACTTACAGTTATTTTTGAAATTCAGAAATTTAACCCGATCGCCCAAAAACAAATCTGGCATGGGAATCCTAGGTTCCACAACCGGCAACCTAGCAAGATAGGTAGCAATACTCCGAACCTCAGTGGCAAGCTGATCCACACGGCCAGACAACTGTGCAAACTCCATTGAGAGAGAGAAAAAAAATCCTCTACAGCACCCAGAAAAAGAGGGAAAAAATGCAATAAACAGAAAAAAAAATCTCTGACAACTCTGACAACTTTTTTTTTTTCTTTCCACACTATTTTCCCTTCTGTGAGTATCATATAATTTTCAGTTTGGGCCGGTGATACTGTTATGTTTAGGTAACTGAGGAGAAGAAGCATAAACCGCAATACACCAGAGAGGCTGGAACCTATTGGATTGCAGTTACCTGAACTAACCACACAACTAGAGGTAGCCGTGGAGCGTTCCTACGTTGATCCTAGATGCCTCGTCACAGCCTGAGAGATAACTACACCTAAAGGCAGAAAGAGGAAAGCTATCTGCCCTGGAGCAGATCCCCAAAGAAAATAGGAAGCCCCCAAACATGTAATGGCGTTTAGACAAGAAGAAGCATGGACACAGACAGAAAATATAATGAGCAAACGCTGGGGCCCAATCTGTCTAGACAGAAAAGTACAGGAAAGAATTCTGACTGCAATCCAACAAAAAACCCTAAAAAATACAAACTCTTCTGATTGCAAAAACACCTGAGTTCACACGATCTCCACCACCTAAATCAGATCTCTGGTGCAACAAAACTAAGCCGCAGCCACTGAAAAAACAGGAAAAAGCAAAAGAGCAAATAACAGTGGCTACAGATAAACTGAGAGGAGCACAGGCCCCAGGAGGGGACCCGGCTGACCTCCACAAAAGTGCATAGAACTATGCAAAAAGCAAGCACAAAAAATAAAAGCAGAAAATATCTTATCTGAAAGCAGCAGATGAAGGCAAGACTCGGCAAACTTCCAAATGAACCAGGAACCACAATTGAGACAAGAACAATTGGTCACCGGCGACCATCATGGGAGGGAACCTCCCTTATATCAGTCCAGTCAGTGATCCCAGATTGCCATTCCTCGCTGGAAGGTTCAGTACTGTCTGTAACCACCAGAGGGAGCCTCTGCTCAGAAACCATCTCTAGCACATTCATAACAGTGAGTTTATGGGATATTCACCTGTCCCGTTCCACCGCTGCTCGCTGCTGTGTCCTCGCGTCCTCTCTAGCATCTATGGGGGCATAATCTATGGAGCATCTATAGGGCACAATCTATGGAGCATCTATGGGGCACAATCTATGGAGCATCTATGGGGGCACAATCTATGGAGCATCTATGGGGAACAATCTATGGAGCATCTATGGGGGCATTATCTATGGAGCATCTATGGGGGCATTATTTATGGAGCATCTATGGGGGCATAATCTATGGAGCATCTATGGGGCAGCATCTATGGGGGTACAATCTATGGAGCATCTATGGGGGCATAATCTATGGAGCATCTATGGGGGCACAATCTATGGAGCATCTATGGGGGCACAATCTATGGAGCATCTAAGGGGGCATAATCTATGGAGCATCCATGGGGCACAATCTATGGAGCATCTATGGGGCATAATCTATGGAGCATCTATGAGGGCATAATCTATGGAGCATCTATGGGGGCACAATCTATGGAGCATCTATGGGGGCATAATCTATTGAGCATCTATGGGGGCATAATCTATGGAGCATCTATGGGGGACAATCTATGGAGCATCTATGGGGCATAATCTATGGAGCATCTATGGGGCAGCATCTATGGGGGCACAATCTATGGAGCATCTATGGGGGCATAATACATTTTTTTTGTTAAATGTGTCCCCTCACTGTGTTGGCACTTTACATTTACAATGGCTCTGGCTTTTTTTTTGGGGGGGCCCCATTCAGACTTTTGCTATGGGGCCCCATGATTTCTATGTACGCCCCTGCCACTGAGAGTTTTGGGCAGGAGAAATACATAATGATAATATAAACTACCATTATTCGCATCTCTCCAAATCGTAATATTGAAGTGTAGATAGTATTAACATAAAGCTATTGAGGTTACTGTATTTGCACTCAAAATTAGTATTTTTTATCGAAATCCATTATATCAGCTATCAGTAAGAAGTCACCTCTACTATAGGCCTGCCGCAGGAAGGGCTCAGTTGTGCATTTGCTCTTATTGTAAAATAAGTCTTGCTTGAACTACAAATCTGTCAGTCCTATGGTTCATGTAATAACAGTAGCCAGTTAGCCTGCTGTTAAACTCTATAAGCAATCAACCTCTCTTGTTCTTGCTTATATATATAGTAACATGGTCTAATAATCTCAATCAGCTAACTCTATATTTTATCAAAATGAGGCTTAGCTAATCATCTCCCATTTATGTTCTAACTTTTCTATCATTTATATATGTTTGGCATATACATAATCTATACAAAATGATTTCCTATAGAATGATGTTACACTTTCCAGTTCTGGTAACTTCCTTATTCTTAATTTAAACACACTTCTAAAACTGAAAGTACGGTATGCTGCTTCTATTGAAAATGAGAAACTTTTTTTTTTCATTTATGCAACCTAAATGGTACATTTGGTGTAAATGTACTTTATGTCCACTTCTTGTTCTCCCCAAAAATTTATAAGTATGTTTAATCTAACTGTTAATTTAATTGTTATAACATAATACTGCTGTAGTCTAAATAATTATTACCACCATATACGGTGGGGAAAATAAGTATTTGATACACTGTCGATTTTGCAAGTTTTCCCACCTACAAATGGAGAGGTCTGTATTTTTTTTACTGTAAGAAACAGAATCTAAAAATTAAAACAGAAAATCGCATTGTATGACTTTTAAATAATTAAATTACATTTTATTGCATGAAATAAGTATTTGATCACCTACCAACCAGAAAGATTTCTGGCTCTCACAGACCTGTTAGTTTTCCTTTAACCCGTTACTGCCATCGGACGTACTATCCCGTCGATGGTACCTGGGCCTATATGACCAGGGACGGGATAGTACGTCCCATGCGATCGGACGCTCTCCCGGGGGGAGCGCAGCCGATCGCGGCCGGGTGTCAGCTGATTCTGATTATCACAGCTGTCACCCGGAACTGTGTGTCAGGAGCGGTCACGGACCGCTCCCGGCACATTAACCCCTGGCACACCGCGATCAAACATGATCGCGGTGTACTGGGGGCACAGGGGAGCATCGCACAGGGAGGGGGCTCCCTGCGCGCTCCACTGAGACCCTCAGAACAGCGCAATGTATCGCACTGTTCCGAGGGTCCCTCCTCCCTGCAGGACCCCGGATCCAAGATGGCGCTGGGGTCCTTCCGGGTCCTGCAGAGAGGCGGCTTCCTCAGTGCCTGCTGAGAGCAGGCACAGGGAAGCCTGCAGCGATGCCTAGAGCGATAGCTGGTGTGACAGAGGGCTGTGCACACTGTCACACCAGCGATCTAGTATTATACAGTGATGTCCCACCCTGGGACAAAGTAAAAAAGTAAAAAAAATAAAAATAACAAGTTTTAAATAAATCATAAAAAAATAAAAAATATTCCCCAAAAAATTCATTTCTTCATGTAAATAAAAAAAAATAAAACAATAAAAGTACACATATTTGGTATCGCCGCGACCGTACCAACCCGCCCTATAAAACTGACCCATTAGTTAACCCCTTTAGCAAACCCCTTAAAAAATAAAAACAAAGCAAAAAAACAATGCTTTATCATCACACCGCCAAACAAAAAGTGGAATAACACGCGATCAAAAAGACCGATATAAATAAAGCTGGTACCGCTGAAAATGTCATCTTGTCCCGCAAAAAACAAGCCACTATACAGCATCATCAGCGAAAAAATAAAAAAGTTATAGCTCGCAGAATAAAGAGATGCAAAAATAATTATTTTTTATATAAAATTGTTTTTATTGTATAAAAGCGCCAAAACATTAAAAAATTATATAAATGAGGTATCGCCGTAATCAGACTGACCCGAAGAATAAAACTGCTTTTTCAATTTTACCACACGCGGAACGGTATAAACGACCCCCACAAAAGAAATTCATGAATTGCTGATTTTTGTTCATTCTAACCTCCCAAAAATTGTAATAAAAAGTGATCAAAAAATGTCACGTGCACAAAAAATGGTACCAATAAAAACGTCAACTCGTACCGCAAAAAATAAAACTTCACATGACTCTGTGGGCCAAAATATGCAAAAATTATAGCTCTCAAAATGTGGTGCTGCAAAAACTATTTTTTGCAATAAAAAGCGTGTTTTAGCGTGACAGCTGCCAATCATAAAAACCCGCTATAAATAGTAAATCAAAACCCCTTATCACCACCTTAGTTAGGGAAAAATAATAAACTTAAAAAAAGTATTTATTTCCATTTTCCCGTTAGGGTTAGGGTTGGGGCTAAAGTTAGGGTTAGGGTTGGGGCTAAAGTTAGAATTAGGGTTAGGGTTGGGATTAGGGTTAGGGGTGTGTTAGGGTTAGGGTTATGATTAGGGTTAGGGGTGTGTTGGGGTTAGGGTTGGAGTTAGAATTGGGGGGTTTCTACTGTTTAGTTACATCAGGGGCTCTCCAAATGTGACATGACGTCTGATCTCAATTCCAGTCAATTCTGTGTTGAAAAAATAAAGCGGTGCTCCTTCCCTTCTGACCTCTGCCATGCGCGCAAACAGTAGTTTACCCCCACATATGGGGTATCAGCGTACTCAGGACAAATTGCAAAATAACTCTTGGGTAGGGTTCAGCGATACTTTCCGATATCAAGAAGTATCAGATCGGAATGGGTATCGCCGATTCCCAAAAAGTATCGGCGATACCCGATTCCGATACCGGAAATCCAATGCAAGTCTATGGGACAGAAATATCGCAACTAAAATAAACCCTTTCTTTCCTTGTAAACACTAAATATACACACATAGAATACATATATATATATATATAATTACATACATGCCATTGTGACATATATATATATATATATATATATATACATATATTTATAGTTTATACACTTCTACATAGTAAAATAGCCTCTGATTCAATTGCCGGGTAATGCCGGCTTTTGTGAAAATACAGAAGCACCCGACATGAAATGACACATGGTTTACATAGAGTTAACCATGTATTTTCATGTAGTTTGATATCTGATTTTCACAAACAATTACATGAGTGTATGTGTGCAAAATTTCACACCTGTAGGGGTTAATTAAAGGTGTAAATTTGTTGTAAAAAAAATGACTTTTTTGCTACGAATTTACACCTTTAATTAACCCCTACAGGTGTGAAATTTTGCACACATACACTCATGTAATTGTTAGTGAAAACAATATATCAAACAACTTGAAATGACATGGTTAACTCTATGTAAACCATGTGTCATTTCATGTCGGGCTCTGCATTTTCACAAAAGCCGGCAATTGAATTAACGGCTATTATACTATGTAGAAGTGTATGAACTATAAATATATATATGTGTCACAAATTCAATGACATGTATATATATATATATGAGGTGTAAAATTGTTGAAAAAAAATGCGTGGGCTCCCGCCCTATTTTCTCAACCAGACTGACAAAGCCAGCGAGTGGGGGCAGATAATAATAGCCCAAAGAGGGACCATTATTTTTGCCCCCCCCCGGCTACTAACATCTGCCCCAGACACCCCAGAAAAGACAAATCTATAATTAGATTCGCCCTTTCTGGCACTTTGCCCGTCTATTCCCATTGCCCTGTAGCGGTGGCGAATGGGTTAATAATGGGTTAAAGCCACCTTGCTATTGAAAGGTGACCTTAAGCCAGGTTAATAATTGAGAGCTGTCAATTAGACAACTATCAATTATTAATCCTATTGCATGAAATAAAAATAAAACACACACACTTTAATTAAAAATCATTTTAATGAAATAAAGACACATGTTTTTGACCATCTTTTATTTTACTGCAAAAAACATTTCCTGTAATAAAAATAAAATAAAAAAGCAAAATTATTCTTACCTATCCCATGCACAGTCAGGTCCCACGGTGTAATCCATCAGAAAGGGTTAATGTTTACTGCAGGGACCGCAGCTAATGCTGCAGCTTCACAGTAAACCCCAAATGAATCTTCTCCTCTCCTGGCTGACAGGAGAGGAAGTGGAAAGCTTAATTGATTGCTTCCAATTTCACTTCAGGTCAGCCAGGGACACCATCAGTGACGTCAGAGGGAACTGATTAACAAAAATAGGGGTTCCCTTCGAAAAAAAAATGGCGTGGGGTCCCCCCTATTTTTGTTAACCAGCCTGATGAAGCAGACTGCTGAGGCCTGGATTTTCAGGCTGTTATGGAGCCAAGATCCATGAACCTTGCCAGCCTGATAATACCAGGCCACAGCAGTCTGCTTATCTTGGCTGGGTAACAAAAATAGGGGATCCCCTCGAAAAAAATGGCGTGGGGTCCCCCCTATTTTTGTTAACCAGCCAGATGAAGCAGACTGCTGAGGCCTAGATTTTCAGGCTGGTAACGATCCAATATCCATGGACCTTGCAAGCCTGATAATACCAGGCCACAGCAGTCTGCTTAGCTTGGCTGGTTAACAAAAATAGGGGATCCTCTCGAAAAAAAAAATGGCGTGGGGGTCCCCCTATTTTTGTTAACCAGCCAAGTAAAATGCAGACTGCTGCGGCCTGGTATTAAAAGACTGTCAAGACCCATGGATTTTGGCCCTCAACAGCCTGATAATACCAGGCTACAGCAGCCCCACATTTGGCGCATCAAAAGATGTGCCAATTGTGGCACTTTACCCGGCTCTTCCCACTTGCCCTGTAGCGGTGGCAAGCGGGGTACTAAGGGGTTAATGTCACCGTTGATTGCACGGTGACAATAAGCCCGTTAATAATGGAGAGGCGTCAATAAGACACCGATCCATTATTAATCCCAAAGTTTTTAAATGTTTAAAAAAAAGACACAGCAAGAAAAAAGTATTTTAATGAAATAAAAGAGACAACACAGTTTTCATTAATTTTATTACATGCTCATTCCTGCGACGCCATCGATCTCCTGTAAAAAAAGAAAAAAAAACCCACAGTATACCACCTGTCCGACGCAGTCCATAGTAAGGAGTGTCCCACGCCGATCCAGCTCTGCTACATCGGAATGCCAGGCAGAGCCTGTCATCCCGACGCAGCACAGCTGCTTACCAGTTCCCCGGCGGTGACGTCATCGGACTGCTTTACGGCCGCGATTACCCGGCAGCACGTGCAGGTATCACGAGAAACTGCACGTGACCGCCAGGGAGAAGATGATGGCGGCCATCAAGCAGTCCAGGACGTAACCGCCGGAGATCTTCTGCCAGGTAAGTGCCGCTGACTCCTGACAGACCCGACCGACGGACACTGACAGTGACAGGAACATTCCGATTCCGGTATCCGATATGACGAAAATATCGGATCTCAGAATCAGAATTCCGATACAGCGAATATCGGCCGATACCCGATATTTGCAGTATCGGAATGCTAAACACTACTCTTGGGGTCTAATTTCTTCTGTTACCCTTGGGAGAAAAAAATTGGAGTGAAAATATCATTTTTGCGGAAAAAAAAATTATGATTTTTTTATTTTTATGGCTCTACGTTATAAACTTCTGTGAAGCACTTGGGGGTTCAAAGTTCTCCCCACATATCTAGATAAGTTCCTTGGGTGGTCTAGTTTCCAAAATAGGGTCAATTGTGGGGGGTTTCCAATGTTTAGGCACATCAGGGGCTCTCCAAACACGACATGACACCCCAGACCATTCCATCAAAGTCTGCAATCCAAAACGTTACTACTTCCCTTCCGAGCCCCAACGTGTGCCTACGCAGTAGTTTTCTCCCACATATGGGGTATCAGCGTACTCAGGACAAATTGCACAACAAATTTTGTGGTCCAATTTCATCTGTTACCCTTGTGAAAATAAAATATTGGGGGTGAAAAAATCATTTCTGTAAAAAAAATGATTTTTTTGTTTTTACGGCTGTACGTTATAAACTTCTGTGAAGTACTTGGGGGTTCATAGCGCTCACCACACATCTAGATAAGTTCCTTGGGGGTCTATTTTCCAAAATGGTGTCACTTGTGTGGGGGTTTCCACTGTTTAGGCACATCTGGGGCTCTCCAAATGCGACATGACGCCTGCAGACCATACCATCAAAGTCTGCAATCCAAAACGTCACTACTTCGTTTCCGAGCCCATACAGTAGTTTTCTCCCACATAAAGGGTATCAGCGTACTCAGGACAAATTGGACAACAACTTTTGGGGTCCAATTTCTCCTGTTACCCTTGGAAAATAAAAAGTTGGGGACTAAAAATCATGTTTGTGGGGGTTCAAAATTCTCACCACACATCTAGATAAGTTCCTTGAGGGGTTTAGTTTCCAAAATGGCATCATTTGTGGGGGGTTTCCACTGTTTAGGCACATCAGGGGCTCTCCAAACACGACATGGCGACCAGCCAACTGCTTTGAAACAGTCAAACGGCACTCCTTCCCTTCTGAGCTCTGCCATGCACCCAAACAGTGGTTTACCCCTACATATGGGGTATCAGCGTACTCAGGACAAATTGCACAATAACTTTTGGCCTCTTGTTACTAGAGTTGAGCGATACTTTCCGATATCCTAAAGTATCGGAATCGGAATGGTATCGCCGATATCACTAAAATATCGGCGATACCCGATACCGATACCGGAAGTCCCATGTAAGTCTATGGGAACAAAATATCGCAACTAAAAAAACCCCATTCTTTCCTTGTAAACACTAAATATACACACATAGAATACATATATATATATATACATGTCATTGTGACATATATATATACATATATGTATAGTTTATACACTTCTACATAGTAAAATATCCTTTGATTCAATTGCCGGGTAAAGCCGGCTTCAGTGAAAAGACAGAAGCACCCGACATGAAATGACATTTGGTGTACATAGGGTTAACCATGTCTTTTCATGTCGTTTGCTATCTGATTTGCACAAACAATTAAATCAGACTATGTGTGCAAAATTTCACACCTGTAGGGGTTAATTAAAGGTGTAAATTCGTTGTAAAAAAAACGGACTTTTTTGCTACGAATTTACACCTTTAATTAACCCCTACAGGTGTGAAATTTTGCACACATAGTCTGATTTAATTGTTTGTGCAAATTAGATAGCAAAGGACATGAAAAGACATGGTTAACCCTATGTACACCAAGTGTCATTTCATGTCGGGTTCTGCATTTTCACAAAAGCCGGCAATTGAATTAGCGGCTATTATACTATGTAGAAGTGTATGAACTACAAATATAAATATATATATATATGTGTCACAAATTCAATGACATGTATATATATATATTGAGGTGTAAAATTGCTGAAAAAAAATGCGTGGGCTCCCGCCCTATTTTCGCAACCAGACAGACAAAGCCAGTGAGTGGGGGCAGATAATAATAGCCCAGAGAGGGACCATTATTTTTGCCCCCCCCGGCTACTAACATCTGCCCCCAGACACCCCAGGAAAGACAAATCTATAATTAGATTCGCCCTTTCTGGCACTTTGCCCGTCTATTCCCATTGCCCTGTAGCGGTGGCGAATGGGTTAATATGGGGTTATAGCCACCTTGCTATTGAAAGGTGACCTTAAGCCAGGTTAATAATTGAGAGCTGTCAATTAGACAACTATCAATTATTAATCCTATTGCATGAAATAAAAATAAAACACACACACTTTAATTAAAAATCATTTTAATGAAATAAAGACACATGTTTTTGACCATATTTTATTTTACTGCAAAAACCATTTCCTGTAATAAAAATAAAATAAAAAAGCAAAATTATTCTTACCTATCCCATGCACAGTCAGGTCCCACGGTGTAATCCTTCAGAAAGGGTTAATGTTTACTGCAGGGACCGCAGCTAATGCTGCAGCCTCACAGTAAACCCCAAATGAATGAGTTCCTCTCCTGCCTGACAGGAGAGTAAAGGCTGGGTGTCACATAACGATACACCAGCGATCCCGACAACGATATGCACTTGTCAGGATCGCTGGTGTATCGCTACATGATCGCTGCTGAGCTGCCAAACAGGCAGCCCAGGCAGCGATCTGGGACAGCGACACTGCGGGTAACATCGCTTAAGGGCCCGTCTCACATAGCGATATTGCTACCGAGATCGCTGCTGAGTCACTAGTTTTGTGACGCAGCAGCGAGCTCACCAGCGATATCGCTGTGTGTGTGACATTCAGCGACGATCAGCCCCCTGCCGGGTATCGCTGATCGTCGCAGAAATGTCAGGACCTTTTTTTGATCGCTGGTTTCCCTCTGACAGGCACGCATCGCTGCGTGTGACAGGCGGGAGACCAGCGATCCGCTGGTAACCAAGGTACACAGCGGGTTTCCAGGCACCGCGCAGCGCTTGGAAACCTGCTGTGTACCTTGGATACCAGCTCCCTGCATCAGGGCGCTGGTATCCAAGGTACACAGCGGGTTTCTAGGCACAGCCCCGCGCCTGGAAACCCGCTGTGTACCTTGGTTACCAGCGGATCGCTGGTCTCCCGCCTGTCACACGCAGCGATGTGTGCCTGTCAGCGGGAAACCAGCGATCAAAGGTCCTGACATTTCAGCGACGATCAGCGATACCCGGCAGGGGGGCTGATCGTCGCTGAATGTCACACACAGCGATATCGCTGGTGAGCTCGCTGCTGCGTCACAAAACTAGTGACTCAGCAGCGATCTCGGTAGCGATATCGCTATGTGAGACGGGCCCTTAAGTGGAAAGCTTAATTGATTGCTTTCCACTTTCACTTCAGGTCAGCCAGGGACACAATCAGTGACGTCAGAGGGAACTGATTAACAAAAATAGGGGTTCCCTTCGAAAAAAAAATGGCGTGGGGTCCCCCCTATTTTTGTTAACCAGCCAGATGAAGCAGACCGCTGAGGCCTGGATTTTCAGGCTGTTAAGGAGCCAAGATCCATGGACCTTGCCAGCCTGATAATACCAGGCCACAGCAGTCTGCATATCTTGGCTGATTAACAAAAATAGGGGATCCCCTCAAAAAAAATTGGCGTGGGGTCCCCCCTATTTTTGTTAACCAGCCAGATGAAGCAGACCTCTGAGGCCTGGATTTTCAGGCTGTTAAGGAGCCAAGATCCATGGACCTTGCCAGCCTGATAATACCAGGCCACAGCAGTCTGCATATCTTGGCTGATTAACAAAAATAGGGGATCCCCTCGAAAAAAATTGGCGTGGGGTCCCCCCTATTTTTGTTAACCAGCCAGATGAAGCAGACCGCTGAGGCCTGATTTTTCAGGCTGGTAAGGATCCAATATCCATGGACCTTGCAAGCCTGATAATACCAGGCCACAGCAGTCTGCTTAGCTTGGCTGGTTAACAAAAATAGGGGATCCCCTCGAAAAAAAAACGGCGTGGGGATCCCCCCTATTTTTGTTAACCAGCCAAGTAAAATGCAGACTGCTGCGGCCTGGTATTAAAAGACTGTTAAGGCCCATGGATTTTGGCCCTCAACAGCCTGATAATACCAGGCTACAGCAGCCCCACATTTGGCGCATCAAAAGATGTGCCAATTGTGGCACTTTACCCGGCTCTTCCCACTTGCCCTGTAGCGGTGGCAAGCGGGGTAATAAGGGGTTATTGTCACCGTTGATTGCACGGTGACAATAAGCCCGGTTAATAATGGATAGGCGTCAATAAGACACCGATCCATTATTAATCCCAAAGTTATTAAATGTATATAAAAAAGACACAGCAAGAAAAAAGTATTTTAATGAAATAAAAGAGACAACACAGTTTTCATTTCTTTTATTACTCTCTCATTCCTGCGACGCCATCGATCTCCTGTAAAAAAAGAAAAAAAACAAACCAACAGTATACCACCTGTCCGACGCAGTCCATAGTAACGATAGTCCCATGACGATCCAGCTCTGCTACATCGCAATGACAGGCAGAGCCTGTCATCTCGACGCAGCACAGCTGATTACCTGCTTCCCCGGCGGTGACGTCATCGGACTGACTGCTTTACGGCCGGGATTACCGAGCAGTCACTGCAGTTATCGCGAGAAACTGCATGTGACCGCCGGGGAGAAGAGGATGGCGGCCATGAAGCAGTGCAGGACGTGACCGCCGGAGATCTTCTGCCGGGTAAGTGCCGCTGACTCCTGACAGACCCGACCGACGGACACTGACAGTGACAGTGACAATCCCGATTCCGGTATCCGATAAGACGAAAATATCGGAACTCGGAATCGGAATTCCGATACAGCTAATATCGGCCGATACCCGATATTTGCAGTATCGGAATGCTCAACACTACTTGTTACCCTTGGGGAAATAAAAATTGGGGTGAAAAGATCATTTTTGTGGAAAAAATATGATTTTTTAATTTTACGGCTCTACGTTATAAACTTCTGTGAAGTTCAAATTGCTCACCACAGATCTAGATAAGTTCCTTAGGGGGTCTAGTTTCCAAAATTGGGTCACTTGTGAGGGGTTTTTGTTTGGGCACATCAGGGGCTATCCAAATGCAGCATTGCGTCCAATCTCAATTCTAGCCAATTTTGGTTTGAAAAAGTCAAACGGCGCTCCTTCCCTTCCGAGACCGGCCGTGCACCCAAACAATGTTTTTCCCCCACATATGGGGTATTGGCATACTCAGGAGAAATTGCACAACAACTTTATCTGTCCATTTTCTCCTTTTACCGTTGTGAAAGTAAAAAAAAGTTTGTAAAAGATCATTTTTGTGACTAAAAAGTTAAATATTAATTTTTTCTTCCACGTTGCTTCAGCTACTGTGAAGCACCTGAAGGGTTAATAAACTTCTTGAATGTGGTTTTGAGTACCTTGAGGGGTGCAGTTTTTACAATGGTGTCACTTTTGGGTATTTTCTACCATATAGACCCTCAAAGTGACTTCAAATGTGAGGTGGTCCCTAAAAAAAAGGCTTTGTAAATTTTGTTGTAAAAATGAAAAATCGCTGGTCAACTTTTAACGCTTATAATTTCCTAATAAAAAAAAATTTGTTCCAAAATTGTGCTGATGTAAAGTAGACATGTGGGAAATGTTATTTATTATCTATTTTGTGTGACATATTTCTCTGTTTTAAGGGAATAAAAATTAAAAGTTTGAAAATCGCAAAATTTTCAAAATTTTCGCCATATTTGCGCTTTTTCAAAAATTTACGCAAGTTATATCGAAGAAATTTTACCACTAACGTGAAGTACAATGTGTCACAAGTAGTGTTGAGCGATACGATACCGCAAGTATCGGGTATCGGCAGATATTAGCTCTATCGGCCTTTTGATACTTAGTTCCGATATTTTCGTCTTATCGGATACCGGAATCGGGATTGTCACTGTCACTGTCAGTGTCCGTCGGTTGGGTCTGTCAGGAGTCAGCGGCACTTACCTGGCAGAAGATCTCCGGCGGTCACGGGCTGGACTGCTTCATGGCCGCCATCATCTTTCCCCGGCGGTCACATGCAGTTTCTCGCGATAACTGCAGTGACTGCTGGGTAATCCCGGCCGTAAAGCAGTCAGTCCGATGACGTCACCGCCGGGGAAGCAGGTAATCAGCTGTGCTGCGTCGCGATGACAGGCTCTGCCTGTCATTGCGATGTAGCAGAGCTGGATCGTCGTGGGACACTCGTTACTATGGACTGCGTCGGACAGGTGGTATACTGTTGGTTTGATTTTTTTTCTTTTTTTACAGGAGATCGATGGCGTCGCAGGAATGAGAGTATAATAAAAGAAATGAAAACTGTGTTGTCTCTTTTATTTCATTAAAATACTTTTTTCTTGCATTGTCTTTTTTTTATACATTTAATAACTTTGGGATTAATAATGGATCGGTGTCTTATTGACACCTCTCCATTATGAACCGGGCTTATTGTCACCGTGCAATCAACGGTGACATTAACCCCTTATTACCCCACTTGCCACCGCTACAGGGCAGTGGGAAGAGCCGGGTAAAGTGCCACAATTGGCACATCTTTTGATGCGCCAAATGTGGGGCTGCTGTAGCCTGGTATTATCAGGCTGTTGAGGGCCAAAATCCATGGGCTTTGACAGTCTTTTAATACCAGGCCGCAGGAGTCTGCATTTTACTTGGCTGGTTAACAAAAATAGGGGGACCCCTACGCCATTTTTTTTTCGAGGGGATCCCCTATTTTTGTTAACCAGCCAAGCTAAGCAGACTGCTGTGGCCTGGTATTATCAGGCTTGCAAGGTCCATGGATATTGGATCCTTACCAGCCTGAAAAACCAGGCCTCAGCGGTCTGCTTCATCTGGCTGGTTAACAAAAATAGGGGGGACCCCACGCCAATTTTTTTCGAGGGGATCCCCTATTTTTGTTAATCAGCCAAGATATGCAGACTGCTGTGGCCCAGTATTATCAGGCTGGCAAGGTCCATGGATCTTGGCTCCTTAACAGCCTGAAAATCCAGGCCTCAGTGGTCTGCTTCATCTGGCTGGTTAAGAAAAATAGGGGGGATCCCACGCCAATTTTTTTCGAGGGGATCCCCTATTTTTGTTAATCAGCCAAGATATGCAGACTGCTGTGGCCTGGTATTATCAGGCTGGCAAGGTCCATGGATCTTGGCTCCTTAACAGCCTGAAAATCCAGGCCTCAGCGGTCTGCTTCATCTGGCTGGTTAACAAAAATAGGGGGGACCCCACGCCAATTTTTTTCGAGGGGATCCCCTATTTTTGTTAATCAGCCAAGATATGCAGACTGCTGTGGCCTGGTATTATCAGGCTGGCAAGGTCCATGGATCTTGGCTCCTTAACAGCCTGAAAATCAAGGCCTCAGCGGTCTGCTTCATCTGGCTGGTTAACAAAAATAGGGGGGACCCCACGCCAATTTTTTTCGAGGGGATCCCCTATTTTTGTTAACCAGCAAAGATAAGCATACTGCTGTGGCCTGGTATTATCAGGCTGGCAAGCAGGGTCGGACTGAGCCACCGGGACACCGGAGAAACCTCCGGTGGGCCCCAGCTCCTGCGTGGTGGGCCCTGATTTGAAAGGATAGGTCACGGGGCAGAGGGGGCGGTGGCCCCGGGCCCCGCGCTCTGAGGGGGCCCACCCGGAGCTACGCTACAGTAACTGTATCGGCGTGCACAGCACGCCGATACAGTTACATTCTGCGGCAGAGCAGGGAGAATCGATCTTCCTGCTCTGCCGCCCAGAAGCTATGGGGCCTGAACAGGCGTTGGGGGGGCCCGGTGCCAGCAGTGGGCCCCCCAACCGTCATCGTAGGGTCAGCTGTATCGGCATGGGTACGGTTGGGGCGAGGATATGGGTGTGATTAGCTGTGAAATGGGTGTGGTCGGGGCGTGGCTTAAAATTTGCAGCGGCGCGCTATGCGCCCCGCAGCCTTTAACCCTCTTTCCTGTCTTCAAAATTTGGGAGGTATGCTGTATGACCTCCCTACAACTTCTGGTCATGCTCCTGATGAGCGCGACGGATGGTCTCCTGAGGGATCTCCTCCCACACCTGGAATAAAGCATCCACCAACTCCTGGACAGTCTGTGGTGCAACGTGGCATGGCCTAAAATTTGCTGCAACAGGCACAGCGTGCCACAGCCTTTGTCCCTCTTTCCCTTCTTCAAAGGTTGGGAAGTATGATGGTGGGCCCCAAGAATATTTTTTCTCTGGTGGGCCCAAGGTACTCCAGTCCGACGCTGCTGGCAAGGTCCATGGATCTTGGCTCCTTAACAGCCTTAAATACCATGCCTCAGCAGCAGGGGCGTACATAGAAATCATGGGGCCCCATAACAAAAGTCTGAATGGGCCCCCCCCCAATAAAAAAAAAACAGAGCCATTGTAAATGTAAAGTGCCAGCACAGTGAGGGGACACATTAAACAAAAAAATGTATTATGCCCCCATAGATTGTGCCCCCATAGATGCTCCATAGTATAGGCCCTTATGCTGCCGCAGCTGCTGCAACCAAAAAAAAAAAAAAGACATACTCACCTTTCGTCGCTGGGGGCCAGGTGCCGGTGTCCTGAGCAGGGGGTGACACCAGGTGCCGATGTCACCGCTCGCTCAGGGCCCCGGCACCTGAGATATTTACCTGTCCTCTCTCCACTGCTAAGTGCCGCTGTCTTCGGGGTCCTCCAGCAGTGGATGATGAGGCAGAGGGCGCGGCGCGCACTAACGACGTCATCGCGCCCTCTGACCTGAACATTGCAGCAAGAGGACGCGAGCAATGGTGGAACGGGACAGGTAAATATTCCTTATACTCACCCTTCTGCCGGCGCGGTCTGTGCAGCCCCTGCTCTTCTCCCACGGTCTCCGCCGCCAGTGTTCAGCGGTCACGCGGGACAGCTCATTAAAGTCATGAATATGTGCGTATTCATGACTGTAATGAGCGGTACCACCTGACCGCTGAACACAGGCGTCGGAGACCGTGGGAGAAGAGCAGGGGCTGCAGAGACCGCACCAGGAGGGGTGAGTATATAGAAGAGCTGCGCTCCCCCTCCCCCGCCGACCCCCTGGTAGTACTGTGTCAGCACAGCTACCCGACCGTCGAGGGCCCCCTCACCTGTCCGGGCCCCATAGCAGCTGCTTGGTCTGCTTCATTCACGGTACGCCACTGCTCAGCAGTCTGCTTCATCAGGCTGGATAACAAAAATAGGGGGGACCCGACGCCATTTTTTATTCGAAGGGAACCCCTATTTTTGTTAATCAGTTCCCTCTGACGTCACTGATTGTGTCCCTGGCTGACCTGAAGTGAAAGTGGAAAGCAATCAATTAAGCTTTCCACTTCCTCTCCTGTCAGCCAGGAGAGGAACTCATTCATTTGGGGGTTTACTGTGAGGCTGCAGCATTAGCTGCGGTCCCTGCAGTAAACATTAACCCTTTCTGAAGGATTACACCGTGGGACCTGACTGTGCATGGGATAGGTAAGAATAATTTTGCTTTTTTATTTTATTTTTATTACAGGAAATGGTTTTTGCAGTCAAATAAAAGATGGTAAAAAACATGTGTCTTTATTTCATTAAAATGATTTTTAATTAAAGTGTGTGTGTTTTATTTTTATTTCATGCAATAGGATTAATAATTGATAGTTGTCTAATTGACAGCTCTCAATTATTAACCTGGCTTAAGGTCACCTTTCAATTGCAATGTGGCTTTAACCCCATATTAACCCATTCGTCACCGCTACAGGGCAATGGGAATAGACGGGCAAAGTGCCAGAAAGGGCGAATCTAATTATAGATTTGTCTTTTCTGGGGTGTCTGGGGGCAGATGTTAGTAGCCAGGGGGGGCCAAAAATAATGGTTCCTCTCTGGGCTATTATTATCTGCCCCCATTCGCTGGCTTTGTCTGTCTGGTTGCGAAAACAGGGCGGGAGCCCACGCATTTTTTTTAAACAATTTTACACCTCATATATATATATATATATACATGTCATTGAATTTGTGACACATATATATATATTTATATTTATAGTTCATACACTTCTACATAGTATAATAGCCGCTAATTCAATTGACGGCTTTTGTGAAAATGCAGAACCCGACATGAAATGACACTTGGTGTACATAGGGTTAACCATGTCTTTTCATGTCCTTTGCTATCTGATTTGCACAAACAATTACATCAGTCCATGTGTGCAAAATTTCACACCTGTAGGGATTAATTAAAGGTGTAAATTCGTAGCAAAAAAGTCCGTTTTTTTACAACGAATTTACACCTTTAATTAACCCCTACAGGTGTGAAATTTTGCACACATAGACTGATGTAATTGTTTGTGCAAATCAGATTGCAAATGACATGAAAAGACATGGTTAACCCTATGTACACCAAGTGTCATTTCATGTCGGGTGCTTCTGTCTTTTCACAGAAGCCGGCTTTACCCGGCAATTGAATCAGAGGATATTTTACTATGTAGAAGTGTATAAACTATACATATATGTATATATATATATATATATATTATATGTCACAATGACATGTATATATATATATATAATATATATATATATATATGTATTCTATGTGTGTATATTTAGTGTTTACAAGGAAATAAAGGTTTTTTTTAGTTGCGATATTTTGTTCCCATAGACTTACATGGGACTTCCGGTATCGGAATCGGATATCGCCGATATTTAGTGATATTGGCGATACCATTCCGATCCGATATTTTTAGATATCGAGCAGTATCGCTCAACACTAGTCACGAGAAAACAATCTCAGAATCGCGAAGATCCGTTGAAGCGTTCCAGAGTTCTAACCTCATAAAGAGACAGTGGTCAGAATTGTAAAAATTGGCCCGGTCAATAATGTGCAAACCATCCTTGGGGGTTAAGGGGTTAAGAAGCCCTCCTACTCTGTACTTATTACTCATATTAATTGCACCTGTTTGAACTTGTTACCTGTATAAAAGACACCTGTCCAAACACTCAATCAATCACACTCCAACCTCTCCACCATGGCTAAGACCAAAGAGCTGTCTAAGGACACCAGGGACAAAATTGTAGACCTGCAAAAGGCTGGGATTGGCTACAGGACAAGAGGTAAGCAGCTTGGTGAGAAGGCAACAACTGTCAGCACAATTATTAGAAAATAGAAGAATCACAAGATGACTTTCAATCTTCCTTGGTCTGGGGCTTCATGCATCTGCCTCATGGGGTAAGGATGATTCTGAGAAATTTAAGGAACATGAGGACCTGGTCAATGACCTGAAGAGAGCTGGGACCACAGTTTCAAATATTACCATTAGTAACGCACTATGTTCTCATGGATTAAATTCCTACAGGGCACACAAGGTCCCCATTCTCATGCCAGCACATGTCCAGGCTCGTTTGAAGTTCATCAGTGACCTTCTGGATGATCCATATGAGGTAGAGGAGAAGGACATGTGGTCAAATGAGAATAAAATAGAGCTTTTTGGTATCAACTACACTCGCTGGAAGAATAAGGATAATTTGTAGTCTGGGAATACTAATCCAGAGATTCAACTAATATATAGAAAAGTGATATATATGTTTAGTCACTCAGTGTGCATAGCAATTCATTGCTATGAGATATACTCTAGTATCAGAAAATTCTTTTCAACTTTATCTATATTTAATTTCCATTTTCAAACCATAATAAACTAGTCAATATATATATTTTCACAGTTTGTATCAAATAATTACAAACACACACAGTATATACTCGAGTATAAACCGACCCGAGTATAAGCCGAGGCACCTAATTTTGCCGCTGAAAACTGGGTAAGCATATTGACTCGAGTATAAGCCGGGTATGCATTGTACCCTCATCACTGTCCTGCTATGCGTGGCTCCCCCGCCCTGTCCTGGTATGTGGCTACCCTGTCCTCTCCTGGTATGTGGCTCCCCCGTCCTGTCCTGGTATGTGGCTTCCCCATCCTGTCCTGGTATGTGTGGCTCCCCCTTCCTGTCATTGTGTGTGGCTCCCCCATCCTGTCCTGGTATGTGGCTCCCTCGTTTTGTCCTGGTATGTGGCTCCCCCGTTTTGTCCGGGTATGTGTGGCTTCCTCTGTTATATGCATGGCTCCCTGGTCCCGCATGTCTCGACTCCCCCGGTCCCGCATGTCTCGGCTCCTCCGATCCCACATGGCTCACACCCCCCCATCCTACGCACCCTCCTTGCGCCCTTGCTGCATCTCCGTTGTCCAGGCGCGTCAACTCTCCTGTGCTGAGCGGTCACGTGGTATCGCTCATTAAGGTAATGAATATGCACTCCACGCCTATGGGAGTGGAGATGCATGCATATTCATTACCATAATGAGGGTACCATGTGACACAGTACAGGAAGAGCTGCCGGAGCCTGGATGGAGATGCAGGGATGGAGATGCAGCGACGGCGCGAGGAGGGTGAGTATGATGTCTTCTGTTAGCTGGAGGCTGCAGCTGTCACTGTGCCACAGCCACCGCCTCCTGCCGCTGCTCCACCGCTCCCCCTCCCCGCCGGCTTTCTGGACAATGACTATTGTATAAGCTGAGGGGGGCGTTTTTAGCATAAAAAATGTGCTGTAAATCTCTGACTTGTACACGAGTATATACGATGTATATATATATATAGTGTAAGCTTTTCAGGGGATATAGCTCTGGGATCGCCGTCTTGGGGAGACGGAGTGGCATAAAGAGACCATTCACAGACAGTGGTTCTGTTAAAAACTGGCCGCAACCAGTTTTATTAAAGTCCACAGCAAACAGAACATAAATTAAAACAAAATCATAAACATAAAGCCTAGGCGTGTCCCGCCACTAATTACACTTAGATAGATTTCCCTTTCTATCCGGGTCCAGACTCTAATAGCCTGTGCCCAAAACAACACATATGTTCAGTAGTTACCAGCGTGCAGCTCACATGAGGCTCCAATGGCGTCTGAAGTCAGATCCAGACTGAGAGATAGAGCCCCCTCTGAACTTCTCAAGCAGGTACTTATGGCTGCCTAATTAAGCAGCTGTGTTCACTCCGGGTTGCACTGCAAACCTGTCCCAGATAGGAATGGAATGAACACCGCGCTGACAACCTATTTTATGCGCCCCAGCTAAGAAACCTGGGCGAGATATACACGCCGTCCAGCACACACCCCTTCACTGTCTCACATATCCCCCCCTCTTCTCCAGACCGGAGGACTGGTCAGAAACTCCGAAGAGACAGTGAACTCTGGACAAGGCATCAGCATTACCCTGTAATTTCCCAGGTCTATGCTCAACCGAGAAATTGAACTCTTGAAGTGAAAGGAACCACCTTGTCACCCTGGCATTCCTTTCCTTGTTCTGCTTCATCCATGCCAGAGGAGCATGGTCTGATTGCAATTTAAATCTCCTACCCAAGAGGTAATACCGTAGGGAGTCCAGCGCCCATTTGATTGCGAGGCACTCTCGCTCCACAATGGCATAATTTTGTTCAGCCGGTGTCATTTTTCGACTTAAATACAGGCCTGGGTGTTCTTCACCCTTCACGACCTGTGATAACACCGCCCCTAACCCCACATTAGAGGCATCAGTTTGAACCAGAAACTCTTCCCTGAAATTAGGGGTGACCAGAACTGGTCTTTGACACAAAGCCATTTTCAACGACAGAAATGCTTTTTCTGCGTCCGGATTCCAATTTATCATTTTGGACTTCCCCCCTTTTGTCAGGTCAGTCAATGGGGCAGCAATGGAGGCATAATTTGGTACGAATCTGCGATAGTACCCAGTGATGCCCAAAAATGCTTTGACCTGTCGTTTTGTGAGGGGTACAGGCCAGTTTCGAATTGCCTCTACTTTATCGATTTGTGGCTTGATCAGCCCTCTGCCAATCACATAGCCCAAGTACTTGGCCTCTTCTAGGCCAATTGCACATTTCTCTGGGTTTATGTTCAGCCCAGCTCCGCCTATCGAGTCTAAGACGGCTTGTACCTTAGCGAGGTGGCTCTCCCAATCCGAACTGAAAATTACCACATCATCCAGGTAGGCAGCTGCATAGGCTTGATGCGGGCGTAGGATCTGGTCCATAAGCCTCTGAAAGGTAGCTGGGGCTCCATGCAACCCGAAGGGCATCACCAGATACTGAAACAAACCTTCCGGGGTTGCAAAGGCCGTTTTTTCTTTTGCCTCCTCAGACAGGGGTATCTGCCAGTACCCTTTTGTCAGATCGAGGGTTGTCATATAACGGGCACCCCCTAACCTCTCGATTAGCTCGTCTACCCGTGGCATTGGGTATGCGTCAAACTTTGACACCTCGTTCAACTTTCTGAAATCATTACAGAACCTCCAGGTTCCATTAGGTTTTGGGATGAGTACAATCGGGCTACACCACTCGCTTTGGGCCTCCTCAATGACCCCGAGGTCTAACATGCGTTTAATTTCAGCAGAGACTATCTTTCTGCGGGCTTCTGGAAGTCTGTACGGTTTTATCTTGACCTTAGTACCGGGCTCGGTCTCGACATGGTGTTTTATTAGAGAGGTCCGGCCGGGCAAATCAGAAAATTTTTTCTGATTTTTCTGCAGAAACTCCCGCACTTCCTGTTTTTGGTGCACGGACAACGTCTCTCCCATGGTCACAGGAGGTAGAGATGGTTTTACCCCTTTCTCTATTTCACCCGAGGCCAACAATGCCTCTCTGTCCCTCCAGGGCTTGATCAGATTGATATGATATACCTGGTAGGGCTTCCGTCTCCCGGGTTGGTGTACTTTGTAAGTAACCTCGCTCACTTTTTGTACGACCTCGTATGGACCATGCCACTTGGCCAAAAACTTACTTTCCACTGTGGGAATTAGAATTAGGACTCGATCCCCGGGGTTGAAAGACCTAATTTTTGCTGACCGATTATAGACTCTGCTTTGAGCTTCTTGGGCTCTCTGCAGATGATTCTTCACCAATGGCATAATTTTAGCCATCCTCTCTTGCATCTGGGCAATATGCTCTATAACACTCTTGTATGGAGTTGTCTCGGTTTCCCAAACCTCCTTGGCTATGTCCAGCAAGCCCCGCGGATGCCGACCATACACCAACTCAAAGGGAGAAAATCCCGTAGAGGCCTGGGGAACCTCTCTGACCGAAAACAATAAGTAGGGTAACAGGTAGTCCCAATCCCTCCCATCTTTCTCTACTGCTTTCTTTAACATATGTTTTAATGTTTTATTAAAACGTTCAACCAACCCATCCGTCTGGGGGTGATACACAGATGTCCGAATGTGCGAGATTTTAAGCAACTTACACAGTTCCTTCATCACTTTGGACATAAAAGGTGTGCCTTGGTCCGTGAGGATCTCTTTAGGAATTCCTGTCCTGGAAAACATATGAAAAAGTTCCCGTGCAATATTTTTAGATGCCATATTTCTTAAAGGGACCGCCTCGGGGTACCGGGTTGCATAATCAAGGACAACTAAGATGTATTGGTGTCCCCTGGCTGATTTTACAATAGGACCTACCAAGTCCATTGCTACCCTTTCAAAGGGTATTTCTATAACCGGCAGCGGGATTAATGGACTCCGGAAGTGAGACACCGGAGCATTTATCTGACACGAGGGGCAGGTTTTACAATAATCCTCCACATCTCGATAAACCCCGGGCCAGTAAAACCTCTGAAGAATTCTTTCCTGGGTTTTGTCCATCCCCAGGTGCCCACCCAGCACGTGGTTATGGGACAAACCTAACACCATACTTCTATATGGCTTAGGTACTAGGAGCTGACTCACGGCCTCTCCCTTTACTTTAGTGACCCTGTATAGCAGGTCATTGTTCATGGCAAAATGGGGAAATTTTTCATCAGAGCCGGGCTCTTGTGGGATCTCATTCAGAACAGTTATATTCTCCCTGGCCTGTTTAAGAGTGGGGTCTTGCAATTGCTCACTCCCAAAATTGCCACGGGACACCGGTAGGTCAGGGACATTCTGTTCTAGAGAAACATCCTCCCCCTCCCCCAACATCACCTGAAATGGAAATTCATTTTTTTTACAGTCATCATCATTATCAATATCATTATCGTGATTACTATCAGCATCAGCATCATTATCATGGTCATCATCATTATCATGATCATCATCATTATCACGGTCATCATCATTATTATCACATAAGTTTAATGGCCCACTAGCATTGTGTTCTGCCCCTCGGGACTGCGCACCCTCAGTAGGAGCTTCATCACACTGTCCATCAGAAACATTTTTTTTCCAAAGACCCCAAAGCAGGGGAAAGTCACGACCCAATATGGCTGGATGCATCAGGTTCTTCACTACCCCCACTTCATATGAGATCTCCCCGAGTTTTGTGACGAAGTCTGAGGAGGTTACGGGGTAGACTTTGACGTCTCCATGTATGCACACCACGCTTAGGTACCTATCTGTGACGAAGTCCCCATCAGCCAGACTAGCATGTATCAGAGTCACTCGACTTCCTGAGTCGAGTAGGGCCTGTACTGGGCAACCATTTATCACGACCTGACACAGCTGTGGGCCAGTCTCCTCGACTAGGGTGGCCACGCACACGGGCTCGGCGAGGAACGAGAGAGACTGTCCAGCGTCACAGTCCATAGGCTCCCCCACTAGTGGACAATTGGCTGAAATATGACCTTGTTCACGGCATCTCCAACACTGTCTCAGGTCAGGGTGCTCAGACGGGGAGACCTTCCTAGGTCTGGGTTCTCCTGGTAGGTAAGTATCACCCTTCCGCTCATACATGTCCCCTCGGGGCTGACCCGGACTATCAACAGCCCCCCTTGCCCCACAGCTGGAACCCTCTTACCGGGAGATGACGGAGGCCGGGTATTCCGAACTGATGATCGCTCGGACGGCTGGTCACGTAGATAGTCTTTGGTGGCGAAATACCTTTCTATTAGGCTGACCAGTTGATCGGCATCTTTGGGGTCTCCCTGTCCGACCCAGAGCTGGACCTCAGGGGGAAGGGCCCAGATGTACCGGTCCAGCACCACCTTTTCAACCATTTGGGCAGGGGTGCTGACGTCAGGTTCCAACCACTTCTTTACCAAAGAAATCAAGTCATACATTTGTGAGCGAGCAGGCTTGTCTCGCCTGTATCTCCAGTTATGGACTCTCCTGGCACGGACTGCCCTCGTCACACCCAGGCGGGCAAGAATCTCCGCTTTCAACTTAGTATAGTCTTTGCTGTCCTGCTCGCTGAGGTCAAAATAGGCTTTTTGGGGTTCCCCAGTCAAATAGGGCGCGACCACCATAGCCCATTCAGATTGTGGCAGATTCTCCTTCTCTGCCAGTCTCTCAAATATAGCCAGATATGCCTCCACATTGTCATGAGGCGTCATCTTCTGCAGAGTCTGTTTTACCGCCTTCTTTACAGCGGATAATGCCGGCGTCTTCATTCGGGGACGAGGTGCTAGGAGTTTTTTTTAGTGCTGCAAGCTGCTCCAGTAACAACCGGTTGGTTTCCTGCTGTTGCTGCTGGCTCCGGGCCAGCTGCATAATGAGCTCCTCCATACTGCCGGACATCTTGGGCTGGCTGACAGCCTTCACCCAAGACATATACACTCCACAGTCTTCTCCACAATAAGTTCAGTTTTGCGGTGTAGACACCTTTTTTTTTTTTTTTCAAAGTCTTCAGCCACTGTGCTGCCCCAGCATTCAAGCACCAATTGTAAGCTTTTCAGGGGATATAGCTCTGGGATCGCCGTCTTGGGGAGACGGAGTGGCATAAAGAGACCATTCACAGACAGTGGTTCTGTTAAAAACTGGCCGCAACCAGTTTTATTAAAGTCCACAGCAAACAGAACATAAATTAAAACAAAATCATAAACATAAAGCCTAGGCGTGTCCCGCCACTAATTACACTTAGATAGATTTCCCTTTCTATCCGGGTCCAGACTCTAATAGCCTGTGCCCAAAACAACACATATGTTCAGTAGTTACCAGCGTGCAGCTCACATGAGGCTCCAATGGCGTCTGAAGTCAGATCCAGACTGAGAGATAGAGCCCCCTCTGAACTTCTCAAGCAGGTACTTATGGCTGCCTAATTAAGCAGCTGTGTTCACTCCGGGTTGCACTGCAAACCTGTCCCAGATAGGAATGGAATGAACACCGCGCTGACAACCTATTTTATGCGCCCCAGCTAAGAAACCTGGGCGAGATATACACGCCGTCCAGCACACACCCCTTCACTGTCTCACAATAGACACACACAGTCATGGCAGAAAGTGTTGATGCAATTAAAATCCATCACATGCTGGAGGGTGGAGTGCTCGGTCAGTGAAGCAGTATTGCTATTCATATTTCATATTGACATGCTTTAGCACTACAGAGTGCAACTTGTTTGTATATTGTATATAGAGGTGGCTGCTCCTAGCATGCACCTGTTCACACTAGCTTGGAAGTGACAGTCAGTCTTTTGTCATTTGCATATTATCTCTCTGACCGAGCACTTCACCCTTCAACATGTGGTGGATTTTAAATGCAACAGAGCCCTACCTACCCATAAATTCAGGCTTTGAAGAGAGGTATCCACATCGACGCAAAAATTCAGACTTCAGTCTTAGAGAGGTATTCACACTGGACCCAGCAGATCAGAGACCGCCTTGTCGTTGGCTTCTGGGCATGAATTAATTGGCCAAATTATATGGTAAGAGTTTTTTCCTAGTATCCAGAAGCAGTATTGCTATTCATATTTCATATATTTCATATTTACAAGCTTTAGAACTACACAGTGCAACTTTTATTTGTTTACAGATTATCATCTAAAGCCTAATGTCATGGAAATTTTTTTTTTATAAAGGACTAAAGGTACTGCCACACTAAACGCTCCCGCTAACGATCACAATAACGACGCATACTAATGCAATCGTTTTTGTGATCGTTTTAATGTCGCTAGTAGAGTTGAGCGATACTTTCCAATATCCAAAAGTATCAGAATCGGAATGGTATCGCCGATACCCCAAAAATATCGGCGATACCCGATACCGATACCGGAAATCCAATGTAAGTCTATGGGAACAAAATATCGGAATTAAAAAAAACCCATTCTTGCCTTGTTGGTTAATTGTACATGAAGGAAAACAACAAAGAGTAATGTAGAATGTATTGGGGGAGGTTGAGGAGACATTAAAGGCATACATGTTTAACCCAATCCAATGGAATAGCATTAAAAATTTTTTTTTTGGAAATAACGTTTGGATTGACGAAGAAATTGACTATGTTGTTAACCTTTTTTCTATTTTGGCAAATATGTATGTTTCACAACTTCCATGCTCTTCACCTTTTTAACTTTTGACACACTTTCTCCTTCATAATCTTCAGCAGCATCATCTTTGTCATAAAATTATTCTTCATCTTCACCTTCTTTATCTTCTTCGTAAACTTCTTGTTATTCATCTTTTTGTTAACATTACTCATATTGTTCTTATTAAACTATTATTCTTCTTCATATTCTACATTTTCATCTTCTTCCTCTTCATCTTCTTCATCATATTCTTATTTGTGACAGAGATTCCTGTACTTGTAATCTGTCAAAGTATGAATTTTTCATCCTTCCGTTCTTGCTGTCACAAAAGATTTAAATTACAACAGTATTTGTCCGTGTTCAGTTTAGCCTGCAGCAGCAGGCAGTTTCCAGGGGCACCACGAGGAGGAACGGACTCACCCCCATACACTGCTTAGTCTTCTTCTGCTTAGAATTTAGAGCATATATTTTGCTCTTCATTTTGGTCTTATACTTCATGTTCTTCTGCTTTTTGATCTTCTGCTTATTGTTCTTCTGTCTCTTGTTCTGTATCTTGTAGTTTGTCGTAACCTTCTTTTCCTGTTGGTGATCTTCTTCTGGGTGATCTTATATTTCTTCTTTGTGATGGAGTTCAGGCTGGTTGGCTTGATGCTCATCGTCCTTGGGGTCGTCATCTTCTTCGGGGTGGTCTTTAGGGTCGTCTAACTTCCGAGAACCAGTTGACGTTACAGGAACACGGACGGGTAGCATAAGGTACAAGAGCCAATTCAAGTAACGAGGACCAGCTGACTGTGCTGGAACCCAGAGGGGCAGCAGAAGGAAAAGAGCCAATGGCACAACCGAGGACCAGTTGACGTTACTGGGACACGGTTACTAAGCAGGAGGTACCTGTGCTCCAAAGCACTACCAAGGACCAGCAGAGGTTGCTGGAACTCGGATACCGAGATGGAGGCACCTAGGCTAAAGGCACTGCGGAGAACCAGCTGACGGTACTGGAACCCGGACGGGTAGCATAAGGTACAAGAGCCAATGCAAGTAACGAGGACCAGCTGACTGTGCTGGAACCCGGAGGGGCAGCAGAAGGAAAAGAGCCAATGGCACAACCGAGGACCAGCTGACGTTACTGGGACACGGTTACTAAGGAGGAGGTACCTGTGCTCCAAAGCACTACCAAGGACCAGCAGACGTTGCTGGAACTCGGATACCGAGATGGAGGCACCTAGGCCAAAGGCACTGCGGAGAACCAGCTGACGGTACTGCAACCCGGACGGGTAGCAGAAGGTACAAGAGCCAATGCAAGTAACGAGGACCAGCTGACTGTGCTGGAACCCGGAGGGGCAGCAGAAGGAAAAGAGCCAATGGCACAACCGAGGACCAGCTGACGTTACTGGGACACGATTACTAAGCAGGAGGTACCTGTGCTCCAAAGCACTACCAAGGACCAGCAGACGTTGCTGGAACTCGGATACCGAGATGGAGGCACCTAGGCCAAAGGCACTGCGGAGAACCAGCTGACGGTACTGGAACCCGGACGGGTAGCAGAAGGTACAAGAGCCAATGCAAGTAACGAGGACCAGCTGACTGTGCTGGAACCCGGAGGGGCAGCAGAAGGAAAAGAGCCAATGGCACAACCGAGGACCAGCTGACGTTACTGGGACACGGTTACTAAGCAGGAGGTACCTGTGCTCCAAAGCACTACCAAGGACCAGCAGACGTTGCTGGAACTCGGATACCGAGATGGAGGCACCTAGGCCAAAGGCACTGCGGAGAACCAGCTGACGGTACTGGAACCCGGACGGGTAGCAGAAGGTACAAGAGCCAATGCAAGTAACGAGGACCAGCTGACTGTGCTGGAACCCGGAGGGGCAGCAGAAGGAAAAGAGCAAATGGCACAACCGAGAACCAGCTGACGTTACTGGGACACGGTTACTAAGCAGGAGGTACCTGTGCTCCAAAGCACTACCAATGGACAAGCAGACGTTGCTGGAACTCGGATACTGAGATGGAGGTACCTAGGCCAAAGGCACTGTGGAGAACCAGCTGACGGTACTGGAAAGCGGACGGGTACCATAAGGCACCCATGAAAATGTAAGTTGACAGGCCGAAAGCCGTCTGCAGTTACCGAATCACACAGTCCTACAGTGGGTGCTTGTCCTATTTTCACAACGGAAAGAGCCTTTATTTACATATCCCACAGCACACATAGGAATCACCTAAACTGCAGGCACCATAGAATCGGATAACCGTAATGCAACATGACAGGACAACTTCAGGCTAATTTACGTTGACACTGCCAGGAAACAGCTGTCTTGCTGTAACCAGGGTGGGCATGAGTCAGTACCCGTGCCAATTACTTCTGAGCAACAACTGGCGGTGTTGGAGCCCAGGGATGAGAGGAGGACAGGGTGGAGGCAGCATGACTTTTTGTCATACACACAGCAGGGGAACAGCTGCCATTACTCAACACCAGTAACACAGGAGCAAGTGTTGACAGTGCTAACAGCACTTACAGGCAACAACTGGCGGTGTTGGAGCCCAGGGTCCAATGCATCGACTTCAATTGCTTCCACCTCCTCTCAGGACCACAGAACTGTTGAGCAACCATCTGTCTCTTCACCGCCTGCCAAATTGCCCAGTCAGTCAGAGAGTTCTGTACAGGAGCCAGCTGAGTCTCTGCTTCTGTTCTCAGAATCTGTTGGTTTGCAAACAGGGGCCCAGCCAAGCAGCATTCTGGAATGTGAAGAAGAGGGAGTATGCAGTGATGCGCAACAGCTGTGTCTCTCTGAATCTGAAGAGGCGGTTGAGACAGTGCCGATGGTCAGCACACCGCAGAACGCATCTGATGATGATGAGACTCAGGTGCCAGTTTCTGTTGAGCATGGTGGTGGCCAGACCACTCAACAGCAGCAGGTGTTGTAAGAGGTTAGTGGAGATGATGAGGTCCAAGACCCAACATGGCGTGAGGAACAGGAAGGTGGTGGTAGCAGCTCTGAGGAAGCGATTGCCCCAACGGTACAAACAGGAGGGAGAGTTAGGCTGCATACTCTGTTGCCTGTAGCCTCCATTTTGGCACCTGTTCGGATTTCTCTTCCAAAAGTCTAAACGGACGCTCCCAGGACTTGCACTGCGTGGTCCTTTTTTAACACACTTTTAGATGATATTTGCTATGTCAAATGCAAGCTGTGTAATCAAAAGTAAAAAGAGGTAAAGTGTCAGTAACCTCAATACCACAAATATGTCTAAAATAGTGCGTAGAAAACACGTAGTTGAGTTACAAAGACACACTGAAGATGTACAGTCTATAGAGAATCACAGCACAAGTTTAACTGCATATGTCATGGTTAAATTTGAAAATTTTATTGCACACTTGATGTGAAAAAAGAAAATAGCTATGAGACGACTGACTGACGTTTTGGGCAACGCAGTGGCCTTTATCAAATAGTCGCTGGAAGAGATAGAAAAATTTACAGTCAATGACAATGTATACTATATACAATATATACATAGGGTGAAGAATATATATACATAGGAATTAGGCAACATGTTAAACATTTGGGTGATACTGTAGAACACGGAGAATTATCCCTCTAGGGTATGCGGGTGGATAATGTAGTTTTTTGTTGATTTTTGTGAGTGTGTAGAAAACAGGGGTGATGGGGTATTGAATATTAAGGAATGTCATAGTCTTACAGTCTATGGTGATCAATTAAAGATGTTTTGTCAGGATACGATCAATTTTTTGACATGTAAAATGTAGGGTCACAATTTAGTTGTCTGTAGGTTAGGTTAACTCACAGTTGTCTATGAATTTCGGCAATAGATTGTGTCTTATTCATAATAACGATAGCACCCCCCTTATCTGCTGGTTTAATAATAATGTTGGGGTTATCTTTCAGAGATTTTATGGCTTGTTTATCTGTGGGTGTCAGGTTGTGGCGTATCGGGTGTAGGCCCAATCTCGGCAAACCATCCACGAGCACAGGCTCTGAATGCTGGCATTGCAAAACTCCTGTCCCTTGAAATGCTGTCATTCAGGCTGGTGGAGACTGACAGTTTACGGAACTTAATGGCATTAGCAGTCCCACAATACAATGTGCCAAGCTGATTTTATTTCAGCAGGCAAGCCATCCCTGGTCTGCAAAACCATGTTGTTGAGGTTAAAATTAAACATGCGCTACTAAACTCTGTCAGTAGCAATGTCCACCTGACCACCGCTGCGTGGACCAGTACCCATGGCCAGGGACGATACCTTTCCCTTACTGCCCATTGGGTCAATGTTGTGGAGCCGGGTACAGATCTTGCGAGTGGCGCTGTACGTGTTCAGGCAACTACAAGGATTGCGGGAATCAAGTCTGTACACATTGATTCCTCCTTCTCCAGTTCCTCAGAAACATCGTTGCAGGAGCGGTCACGGTCTACCTCCACATGGACCCGTGAACGCTTAATAAGAATCTTTAGTTATATAGCGCCAACAGATTACGCAGCGCTTTACAGTTTAACAGTTTCCGAACACAAGTCATAACTAACAACGTTACCAATACAATAATGAAAGCAATATAATCCGCACACGCTCGTGAGAGCTTACAATTTACAAATATGTGGGGAGAATACAAAGTACAGGTGTTTATATACAATGGTATATTTAGAATGATGTCCCAGCCATTTTGAGGGAGTGAGGGATGGATGGAGATAGTGAATGGGCTACAAACACACACTTACACATAGAATGACTTTGATTAGTGAAGGTGATAGGCCGCTATTATTATTATTGATTTTTATAGCGCCATTTATTCCATGGCGCTTTACATGTGAAGAGGGGCAAGTATAGACAAGTACAGTAAACATGAGCAATACAAGGCACACACAAGTACAGAAGGAGAGAGGACCCTGCCCGCAAGGGCTCAGAGTCTACAGGGATGGGTAAGGATACACTAGGAGAGGGAAGACCTTGAAGAAATGTGTTTTGAGTGAGCGCCCAATAACATGCAAATTGTGGATAGTTCTAATTTCTTGGGGTACAGCATTCCACAGTATTGGCGCAGCGCGGGAGAAGTCTTGGATTGGGGAGAGATGTTCTTTAGGTGTAGGCGGCAATAGCGGGCAACAGATTGTATATGGGAGGTGAAGGAGAGATTGGTGTCAAACATAACACCCAGACAGCGAGCCTGTTGACCGATATGAGGACAGACGTGGCCAAACGTCAACAGGCCGTCCTGAAATTAATTTCCATGGGGAATCAAAGCCACACAGCGCTGGAGCTCTGGAATGCCATAAAGCAAGAGAGCGACATGTGTATTTTGCCAGCAAATCTCCAGCCAGGCTTGGTAGTGTGTGACAATGGCCGAAATCTGGTGGCAGGTCTGGGCCTAGGCAACGTCACTCACATACCATGTCTGGCACATGTGCTAAACTTTGTCGTCCACAGTTTTTTGAGGGACTATCCGGATCTTGATTCACTGCTGCACAAGTTCCGCCTACAGTGCGCTAACTTGCGACGTTCCACCATGGCCAGATCTCGCATTGCAGCTCTGCAACGCAGATTTTGCCTTCCTGAACATCGCATCATATGTGACGTACCCACCAGGTGGAATTCCACGTTACATATGTTGTAGCGGTTGTGTGAGCAGCAGCCAGCAGTAATGGAGTATCAGCTGCATCAGTCGCAATCAACTCGCAATTTGCGCCGTTCACTTCACCACTACTGAGTGGGCCTCTACTATAATAATCTTTATTTATATAGCGCCAACAGATTCCGCAGCGCTGTACAGTTTAACAGTTTCATAACACAAGTCATAAGTGACAACGTTAACAATACAATAATTAAAGCAATATAAGGCGCCCTGCTCGTGAGACCTTACAATCTACAATGAGGAGGGGGAGCTCCAAAGTACAGTTGTTTATATACAATGGTGTATTTACAATGATGGTCCAGCCATTTTCAGGGAGTGAGGGATGGATGGAGATAGTGAATGGGCTACACACACACACAGTTACACATAGAATGACTTTGATTAGTGAATGTGATAGGCCGCTCTGAACAAATGTGTTTTAAGTGTGGAAGTAGGGCTGTTAATGGGGATGTTTAAGTCTCCAAGGATAAGGGTTGGTACTTCTGAGGACATGAAAGTGCGGCAGCCAGGCAGAGAAGTGGTCAAGGAACTGTGTGGGCGAGCCTGGGGTCCGATATATTACCGCTACTCTGAGGGAGAGGGGACGAAAGAGCCTGATGGTGTGGACCTACTAATCTTAATCTAAAATTTACATGTTACATATTTACATCTAGTATAAAACATATAACCATTAAGCCTACTTACAGAACAAGGAAGTGTAAAAAAAACTTGTATAAAACATTTAACCATTAAGCCTACTTACAGAACAAGGAAGTGTAAAAAAACTTGTATAAAACATTTAACCATTAAGCCTACTTACAGAACAAGGAAGTGTAAAAAAACTTGTGCTTAAAAAAAAAAGTGAAAATAAAATGTGAGAAGGGCAGTGTAACAAATAATTTAGGAAAAAGATAAACTAACATCAAGTGCTGTGTGCTGTGTAAGAGCCAGACACATTAACATTAAATCAGTCTGGAATAGCGGTGATTTTCTCCCCATAACCCGAGTAACATTCTGGGGAGAGGGGTGTAGAGTCAACGATCAGCAACTAGCTACGGTAGATCAAATACCTGAAAAAAAAAAAAAAAAGTTATTTAACATTCATAACGTACATTTTATTTTATAAAAAAACGCCAAAAAAATTATTTAACATTAATAACATACATTGTATTTAACCAAAAAATAAAAAATTTATTTAACATTCCTAAGATAATTTTTTTTAAAACATAAAAACTATAATACACAGCAGGATCTTTAGTAAAAACCAGACTTACCACTGTAACCTCTTCTTAATCCTTGCAAGCTTCAACACAACGTTGACAAGGTACACAGCAGGGGTGGTCGGTCTCCTAGACAACAAGCAAACTCCTTCATGTTGAGAGAGGCCACCACCTCCTTAGCTTTCAGGTACTTTTCTGTGGGAATGAGGTTGTCTCCAACCAGCCAGGAATATCCATTGAATGCCACACCATGGTTTGGTATTAGCACCCAGCCAGTACCAAAAGTGAAGCCAACCACAGTTCCCATTTCTCATGAACTTTATTTGATATACTGGCTGGCCAAACATTAGTTTCTCACAAAGGAGCTGAAGACCCTGAGTGGCAGTAGGTGCAAGTCTCTCCAGCATGACCTGTTTGTTATATATTTAACGTCTACACACCTAAAGAACATCTCTAGAATCCGCCCTTTTCTCACCATGGAAACAACAACAACCCTCACTGTAGCATTGATCCACTCCCGCCTGGACTACTGCAATGCTCTATTACTTGGCCTCCCCATTACTCGACTATCCCCTCTCCAGTCCATCCTTAATGCAGCAGCCAGGGTCATCCATCTGGCTAATCGGTACTCGGATGCGTCCGCTCTTCGCCAGTCCTTACACTGGCTGCACATTCATTTTAGGATCCAATTCAAAGTACTGGTTCTCACCCACAAAGCTCTCCACAGTGCAGCACCCCCCTACATCTCCTCCCTCATTTCTATCTATCGGCCTAACCGACTGCTGCGCTCTGCAAATGACTTTCGACTAACCTCTGCAGTAATCCGTACCTCCCACTCCCGACTACAAGACTTCTCCCGCGCTGCGCAAATCCTCTTGAATGCTCTACCACAAGAAATTAGGACTATCCACAATTTGCCTGGTTTCAGACGCTCCCTCAAAACACATTTGTTCAGAGTGGCCTATCACATTCAATAACCAAAGTCGTTCTATGTTTAAGTGTGTATGTGGAGCCCATTCACTATCTCCATCCATGCCTCACTCCCTCAAGATGGCTGGACCATCATTGGAAATGCACCATTATATATACACACCTGTACTTTGTATCTCCCCCACCTCATTGTAGACTGTAAGCTCTCACGAGCAGGGTCGGCTTATTTTACTTTAATTATTGTATTGTTAACGTTGTTACCTATGACTTGTGTTTTGAAACTGTTAAAGTGTAAAGCGCTGCGGAATATGTTGGCGCTATATAAATAAAGATTATTATTATTATTATATCAGAGAGAGAAGAGGATTGGGCCTTGACAAGGTGCCCGATTGCATCTTAAGTGTTATTGAATGTTGGAGCCAGTCCACCGTATAAAAGCAGCCATACAGTGTCCGGGTACCTGCTTGGATTTCAATCAAAATGAAGACTACTTTGATGTACATGTACACCAATTAGAGAAAAATGACAAGGATGAGGCAGTAAGACACGCTCAGCAGAGTACAAGCAGCATTGCTTGAAGAAGTAACTTGAGCGTGATCAAAATTGAATAAATTAAAATCTCAGACTACAGTGAACACAACTCTTAGCTGTGAAAGGGCTTTTTGTGTCCTTCTACAGTGTTTTCAACCAATGTATTGGATACGGATGGAAGCACGTCACACTATAATTTCAATTGAATTGAGCAGCAAGAATTACACTAAAGAAAAAAAAAAAAAAGAGTGTGAGAGTGACATGTGCAGATGCCTACATACAGCGTTGTATGCCGAGCAAACTGCAGCGCGTCACCTGCACTCACACACACACCTTGCAGACCTGTGAAAAAAACACTGCAAGGCAAAAGGAAGATGTACACAGCGGTTGGTAAAGTAGCCTGCCTAAAGCACAGTACACAAAATCGCAATCTCTAACTGTCCCTCAGAGTCAGCAGAGCAGCGTTCTGTCCCAAACAGAATTAACAGCACAGTGACGCTAAAATGGCGGCTTTATCCGGCAACAATACCTTCCTTGTGTCACGGTTAGGGTAGCGTGTGTCTATTATATGAGTGTCTGTAAAATGTAACGTTACGCAGACTTATTCTGCCCTTGGGACGCAAAAAATAAGACAGCAGTAATCATTTACTGTATAAAACTCCACCTATGCGCAACAAAACAAGCACGTTCCCTCTTACGGTTCCTGCGCTGACATGTGAGTAGGGAGTTTGGAGACGTTCCTGAATTTATCCCAGGTATCCAAGCATATCAGGCCGATAGGAGAGCATTAAAACCACCCACGGTGGTGACTTAAATATGGTGAATCTAAACAGTGAAGAACTGTAGGTCGATGCGAATGAATGTGCGATCACATGACACACGTTTATAATAACCCTTGCTAGACACGAGTAACTTTGTAGACATTTTGACACACCTGAACCCAGATGGCAGTGAATATTAATTCTATTCGGCGCCACATGACTCTTGGTCCAGAATAGATTATATATTGCTAGCACACGAGCTATTAAGGGGAGTGGAAGAGGCAGATGTGCACAACGTCGCTAAATATGACCACGCGCCCGTATCAGTGACCCTGCCAGATATGGTGCAGATGGGGCCAAACCAAACTTGGCGCTTCCCGACCTATTTGTTAATGGATGAGAAGTTTCGACATCACGTGAAGCAATGGTGTTTTTAATATGTAAGGGATAATGGAGATACTAGGGATAGGCCGGAACTTTTATGGGCAGCAGGGAAGGGAGTAATGCTCGGGAAACTAATAGGTTATCAGACAACGCTAAAAAAGAAGATCGCGACAAACTACTCGCAGGCTAGCAGGATATTACGCGATAGGTACACGGCAAACAAGACAAGTTCATCAACACAGGTTAAAAATAGATGTAAGCAGGCTAAGGCTGACTTACACGTATGGGTATATCGACGAGAGACAAGCAGTAATAACAATTATAGAGCCGATGTATATCGTTATGGTAGCAAATGAGGGAGACTATTATCACGACTAGCGAAAGGAAAGCACATTCGTCATCAACATATTACAGCGTTAACGAATAAACATGGGATCATGAACACAGACACTCGAACCATAAACACCATTCTACAAGAATACTACTCAGACTTATATAAGGTGGAACATACGGATAGTGCGGAGGGTAACACCTTTGTAGATGGAATACGGTTACCATCCATCACAAACTATCAGCTTCTCCTTTTAAAAAAACAAATTGAGGTGACGGAAGTGACAGCGGCGATAAGTTACTTTAAATACGGGAAAGCTCCAGGACCTGACGGGTTTACAGCCAAATTATTTAAATTATTGAGTGAGGATATCCCGTCCACATTGGTACGCACCTTCAATCATATATTGGAGACAGGAGGGTTGCCCAGCCATTCAAACATGTCACACATGAAGTTGCTACTAAAACCAAACAAACATTCACATCTGCCTGGATCCTATCGTACATTCTCACTCATTGACCATTATATCAAGATTTTGTCCAGGATCATGGCAGATCTTTTGAGTAGCATTGGTCCTACGCTGATAGGGCGATCACAAGTAGCCTTTGTTTGCTACTTTGTTGGCTACTATCAGTCTCACTATGCATAACACATGTGTGCAGTGGGCAGTATTACCTTTGCCTTCGGTGGAGTAGGAAAACCCCTCTCCTATCGAAGTGTTAGTTGGGGAGATGGAAGATTTGACACCGGGACCTGAATTGTAATACTTAAATGTGACAGGTGACAAATTTGTTAAGGCGCAACTCCGCGGCCCCTACGTTGAGTCTAGCCCGTGAAAATGTACTGGTTGTCAATGGGGAACCCCAACACCCCGGGGCAGCTACAGTATTTAAACAATTAGAGCCGAACCAAGATTTGCTATATCAGGTTTATAAAATACATGTTGAAATTTTTTAACAATTGCTGCTACCGCAGTCATATCGGAGGTTGGTAATGGACTTAGCGCATGCGCATGTACTAGGGTGACATTTGTGCCAAAAGAAAACCCTGCACAGAATTATACAACGGTTTTACTGGCAGGGGGTCTATCAAGAAGTTAAACGGTATTGTAACTCTTGTCGCATGCGCCAGGTACACAGTCCTCAGCCTCATTTAGTGAGTCCCTTGGTGCCATTAAAAATTTTAGAGGTCCAGTTTGAGAGAATACCCATGGATCTGGTGTAGCCGGTTAATAAATCAGCAAGGGGTCATCAACAGGGGCAATAAAAGGGGCACTGTGTGGGTCACCAGTTTTGAGCACACCCGAGTTCAAAAGAGAATTCATTGTCCAGACTGATGCGTCAGAGGTAGGTATGGGTGCCGTGTTGTCTCAGGACTGGAGCTTAACGGGGAGGAGCATCCCATTAGTTTCCTGAGTCAAAAACTTACTCCATCAAAAAACAGAGACAGCATTGTAGAGAGAGAGTGCCTGGCGATAAAGTGGGCACTGGAGTCGTTGCGCTACTATTTGTTGGGGATAACATTTTGTTTTGTAAATGATCATTCCCCTGTGACTGGCAGTGTTGTAGCCCAGGGAGTAGAGTTCAGGTGGTAGAAAGATGAACATAACAGGAGACTTGGAAAACGTTGGCAAACAGTTATTTAATCTGAAAACGGACAGGCAAATTCAGGTGAGATCCATGCCTTGTTAATTTTCAGAAAAATAAGCCGGTCTACATTGTCTGAGGATAGTCGCATGCGACGGTCTGTTAGTAAACCACCTGCAGCACTAAAGACGCGCTCAGATAATACACTGGCAGCAGGGCAAGCCAGCACCTCCAAGGCATACCACACATCAAATACAAATATAGCAGTAATAATAATATTATTAATAAAAAATGAAATTGCACACACAGTATACAGACACAGCTCATATGTGTGTATAAGAGAGAGTGTTTCTGTGTGTAGTTCATGCCTCTAGCCTAGAAGATCAGTCTTGCTAAAATCTTTAACACTGACCCTGTTCTGTTCTTAAAATGGTGGATGCTGAACTGCTTCTCAGCCCCCTCATACACAATCATTATGTGGCACTGCTGGGCTCAGTGAGAGGCATCAGATTGAACTAGGCTGTCCTGAGTCATTCTCAATAGAACATTTTGTTCAGCAGTTCATCTAGTTCAGAGGTCACATGATGCATTTCCTATCAGCTCCTCACAGGATAGGGTGGAGAAAAACTGAACTAAATGAACTAATCTTTTGAACTAATCTTTTCAGTGAACTAGTTCATGGTGAACTAATCAACAAAATTAACTAGATTTCCCATCACTATGGTGTACACCTTGGTGGCGCTGTCACAAAACTTCGCCACATTTGTAACATACAGCTCTTGCCCTGTGCAGAGGCGCTGCTTGTGCTCCCTCTTGTTGCAGAGGTGTCTACAATGCCTCGACGCACAGAGCTGCTTTGTAAAGCAGTAGCAGCAGCAGCGCTCTCGGCTGGAATGGAGAACATTATGGATTTCAACAGTGTGTCTTGGTCCTCCAGCATTTTACGGTCCCGGTTCAACGGTGTGATGAGGCTTTGTAAGTTGTCCCGGTAACGAGGGTCTAGGAGGGTGTACACCCAATAATCTGACGTGGTGAGAATGTGGCCGATGCGGCGGTCGTTTCTCAGGCAGTGCAGCATGAAATCAACCATGTGCTGCAGACTCACAACTGGCCAACAAACGCTGTCCTCTGGAAGAGCGTCACACTAATAGATTTTTGTAAATTTTAAATAGAAGAAAGCAGCAGCAATTTTTGAAAAATTACAAGGATGAGACAGTGACAGACACTCAGCAGAGTACACGCTGCGGTGGTTGAAGTAAGTGGAGCGGGATCTACACTCCTACAAAAAAATTAAAGCTCAGACTAGAGTGAACACTGAAACACAACTGTTCACTTGCTGTGAAAGGCCTTTTTGTGGACTTCTATTATGTTTGCAAGCAATGTATTGTATATTGATGGAAGAGCATCACACTAATAGATTTTTGTAAATTTTAAATAGAAGAAAGCAGCAGCAATTTTTGAAAAATTACAAGGATGAGACAGTGACAGACACTCAGCAGAGTACACGCTGCGGTGGTTGAAGTAAGTGGAGCGGGATCTACACTCCTACAAAAAAATTAAAGCTCAGACTAGAGTGAACACTGAAACACAACTGTTCACTTGCTGTGAAAGGCCTTTTTGTGGACTTCTATTATGTTTGCAAGCAATGTATTGTATTTTGATGGAAGAGCATCACACTAATAGATTTTTGTAAATTTTAAATAGAAGAAAGCAGCAGCAATTTTTGAAAAATTACAAGGATGAGACAGTGACAGACACTCAGCAGAGTACACACTGCGGTGGTTGAAGTAAGTGGAGCGGGATCTACACTCCTACAAAAAAATTAAAGCTCAGACTAGAGTGAACACTGAAACACAACTGTTCACTTGCTGTGAAAGGCCTTTTTGTGGACTTCTATTATGTTTGCAAGCAATGTATTGTATTTTGATGGAAGAGCGTCACACTAATAGATTTTTGTAAATTTTAAATAGAAGAAAGCAGCAGCAATTTTTGAAAAATTACAAGGATGAGACAGTGACAGACACTCAGCAGAGTACACACTGCGGTGGTTGAAGTAAGTGGAGCGGGATCTACACTCCTACAAAAAAATTAAAGCTCAGACTAGAGTGAACACTGAAACACAACTGTTCACTTGCTGTGAAAGGCCTTTTTGTGGACTTCTATTATGTTTGCAAGCAATGTATTGTATTTTGATGGAAGAGCGTCACACTAATAGATTTTTGTAAATTTTAAATAGAAGAAAGCAGCAGCAATTTTTGAAAAATTACAAGGATGAGCCAGTGACAGACGCTCAGCAGAGTACACGCAGCATTAGTTGAAGTAACTGGAGCGTGATCTGCACTCAAAAAAAAAAAAAAAATCACAGACTGCAGTGAACACTGAAACACAACTGTTCACTTGCTGTGAAAGGCTCCTTCGTGGACTTCTATAGTGTTTGCAACCAAGGTATTGATACGGATGGAAGCACGTCACACTATTATTTCAATTACATGGAGCAGCAAGAATTACACTGAAGAAAAAAAAAATAGTCTGTGAGTGACACGTGCAGATGCCTACAGACAGCGTTGCATACAGAGCAAACTGCAGCGTCACCTGCACTCACACACACCTTGCAGAGCTGTTAAAACAACACTGCAGGCAAAAGGAAGCTTTACACAGCCGGTGGTAAAATAGCCTGCCTAAAGCACAGTACACTAAATCGCAATCTCTAACTGTCCCTCAGAGTCAGCAGAGCAGCGTTCTTTCCCTAACTGAGTTCACAGCACAGTGACGCTAAAATGGCGACGGCGCCTTTTATAGTGCATTCTGACATCATTTCAGCATCCAATCACAGCCATGCCATTAGTTAACATGACCGCAGCAGTACAGGATGTGCCCACACTTCTTAGGATTCCTCATTGGCTGACTATAATCACATTGCCTCTCAAAGAATTATGGGAACTTCCGATTCCGGTATACGATATATGAAAAATATCGGAACTAAGTATCGGAATTCCGATACAGCGAATATCGGCCGATACCCGATACTTGCGGTATCGGAATGCTCAACACTAGTCGCTAGTAGCTGCCACACTTAGCGATCTCGTTAACGACGCATAAGCGGTTAGCGATCTCCTTAACGACTTTGCGATGTAAAAAACAGCGCAAATCGTTCACAAAACGTGCCAGACACAGCGATATAGGCTCACCAGCGGGACGCCAATGATCTAAATACGGTCCAGAAGTCTAGTGAACGATCAGCGAGATCACAGCAGGGGCCACTTCGTTGCTACATGCACACACAACAGCGTCACTAACGAGATCGCTAAATAGTGACGTTTTTTAGCGATTCCGTTAGCGATTTTGTTTAGTGTGGCATACCCTTAACAGCATTCCTACACTGTACAAGAAGAAAATGGCACTCCTTGACTGGCTCTTATCAGTAATACTATATGAGTTAGCCCCTAATGGATGGTGCTAGACCGTGTGACATGATAGCTGCAGGGCATATGGGGAAGCCCACTTGGTTGTGTCTGACACCATAAGCCCACTCTGAGTCTTTACCAGGGTGTGAAATGGAGCCAATAATTTTTATTTGGCTCATTTGTAAATTGAATCACAGTATTTTAAATCAGGGGAATCGGCAAATTTCAGGAAATGTTTTAAGTAAATCTACTGAGGATCGATCCACTCATCTCTAGTAATATCACATACCTTCTTGTCTGAACCATTTTTGTTAATCATGCCAGTTCTGGAGATGAGCGACTTTACCTTTTTTCGGGTCGAGTCGGGTTTCACGAAACCCGACTTTCGCAAAAGTTGGGTCGAACGAAATCGGCCGACCATCGGGAAAAGTCGGGGGTCCGACTGAAACACGAAACCCAATGCAAGTCAATGGGGAAGCAAAGTCGGTAGGGAGTGGAGAACAGTAAACACACCTACAGTGCCCATTTGAATGGCAACATCAATTATTATTACTTAAGCTTGGCAACCTTAATTTACTTTATAATAATAGTTACGCATTGAAAATTGGGGGTTATTTGGCTAAACTTGTGGGGAGGGTAGAGATGGCTCCCGGTTTTCGTGTGCCCCAGGCCAAAGAGTCTCAGTGGGCCCCTTTAACACATACCACAATTCATGATGCTCCGATATGGCACAGAAATATAGGTATAGTACAATGAAAAATACTTCATTTCTTATATGACATGATGTACTGTATATGACATATCTATGTTAAAATCTACAATAGCTCAAAAACCGGACACTATATTCCTCCAAACAGTATTATGGACACCACATAGTGCGCCATACAGAATAATGAGACCCATATATTGCTCCATACATAATTGGTCCCATATTTGCCCCATATGATTTTACATACCCTATATGATGCCCTATAAATAATGAACCCCATATGATTCTCCATATGATGGGACCCATGGATGATGCTCCAGTGTCTTATGGGCCAAAAGAATGCTCCATATATAATGGGCCCCATTAATGTTCAAGGGTATAACGTGCCCCGTAAATGCTGCTCCAGTGTCTGATCTGCCCCATTTAGAATGCTCCTGTATGTGATGTGTCCAATGGATGATGCTCCAGTGTCTTATGGGCCAAAAGAATGCTCCATATATAATGGGCCCCATTAATGTTCAAGGGTATAATGTGCCCTGTAAATGCTGCTCCAGTGTCTGATCTGCCCCATTTACAAGGCTCCAATACATGATGTGCTCCATGGATGATGCTCCAGTGTCTTATGGGCCAAAATAATGCTCCATATATCATGGGCCCCATTAATAATGTACCAGTGTATAATGGGCCCCGTAAATGCTGTTCCAGTGTCTGTTTTCCCCCTTTTAGAATGCTCCTGTATTATTTGGGCCCCATGGATGATGCTACAGTGTCTTATGGGCCATAATCATGGTCCATATATAATGGGCCCCATTAGTAATTATCCAGTGTATAATGGGCCCCATAAATGCAGCTCCAGTGTCTGCTGTCCCCATTTACAATGCTCCAGTATATGATGGGCCCCATGGATGTTGCTCCAGTCTTTGATCTGACCCATTGAGAATGCTTCTGTAGTATTATGGCCACCACATAGTGCACCATACAGAATAATGCAGCCCATATATTGCTCCATACATAATTGGTCCCATATTTGCCCCATATGATTTTACATACCCTATATGATGCCCCATAAATAATGAACCCCATATGATTCGCCATATGATGGGCCCCATGGATGATGCTCCAGTGTCTTATGGGCCAAAAGAATGCTCCATATATAATGGGCCCCATTAATGTTCAAGGGTATAATGTGCCCGTAAATGCTGCTCCAGTGTCTGATCTGCCCCATTTAGAATGCTCCAGTATATGATGTGCCTCATGGATGATGCTCCAGTGTCTTATGGGCCAAAAGGATGCTCCATATGTAATGGGCCCCATTAATGTTCAAGTGTATAATGGGCCACGTAAATGCTGCTCCAGTGTCTGATCTGCCCCATTTAGAATGCTCCAATACATGATGTGCCCCATGGATGATGCTCCAGTGTCTTATGGGCCAAAAGAATGCTCCATAAATAATGGGCTTATCTGTCAGACTCAGCACACCACCAGCAGCGCTGAACACACATTCAGAGAGAACAAAAATTATTATTAATTTGAAAGCTGGTGGAGCTTAGTATAGATGGCCTAATAGAATGAGTATCACACACTGCTACAGGCACAAAATGATTGTCCAGGCAACATGCAGCTAAAAATTCGTATTAATTTGAAAGCTGGTAGAGCTTAGTATAGATGGCCTAATAGAATGAGTACCACACACTGCTACAGGCCCAAAATTATTGTCCAGGCAAGATGCAGCTAAAAATTATTATTAATTTGAAAGCTGGCGGAGCTTAGTATAGATGGCCTAATAGAATGAGTACCACACACTGCTACAGGTCCAAAATTATTTTCCGGCCTAGATGCAGCTAAACATTATTAGTAATTTGAAAGCTTAAAACGGTTGGTGAGGTGATTTTACCAAATCCTCAAGCTTTTACTCTCCCCAGGATGACACAGGGGTAGAAAAGTCCTTGCGGATCCATGATTTGTTCATCTTTATGAACGTGAGTCTGTCTACATTCTCAGTGGACAGCCGCGTGCGCTTATCTGTCAGCACACCACCAGCAGCGCTGAACACACGTTCAGAGAACGCTGACTGCGGGGCATGACAAGATCTCCAAGGCGTGAGTGGTGAGCTCCGGCCATTTATCCAGAGTGGAAGCCAAAAAGAGCAAGGGTCCAGTGACACAGTCATGGCTTTGATGTTCAGTTGGAGATACTCCTGTACCATCGTCTCTAGGCGTTGACTATGTGTCTAACTTCTTGTCTTCTGTGGCTAAAAAACTGGTGAAAGGATTCCACAAAATTGCTGTTAACACCAGCAGATACTGTGTTTCTGTTACGGTTTGAGTGCTGAAGACTAGACAGTCCCACGATTGGCAAGTTAGAACTGTGAGATTCACTACGTGCACCACTGGTGTTTTGTGGAAAAGCACATGTAAGATTCTGCAACAGTCTCTGCTGATACTCCTGCATGCATGAATCCCTTTCTATGGCAGGAATTATTTCGGGAAATTTACTATTGTACCGGGGATCTAACAGTGTGGCTACCCAGTAGTCAGGATTATTTCGAATTCTGACAATTCGAGGGTCATTTTGCAGGTAGTGCAGCAAGAAGGCACTCATGTGTCTTGCGCATCCAGGAGCACCAAGTCCCTGTTGTATTGGTGACGAAGTACGAATCATGCTTCCTTCCTCTGCCCTCTCCCCCAACCTCGCACAACAGAAATGTGATCAAGGTCTCCCTCATCTGAGAAGTCTTCCATGCCCATCGCAAGTTCGTCCTCCACTTCTTCCTGGGCTCCTGCACCTTCCTCACTAGTTTGGCTGCTACCATGTGCCCTGTTTAATCCCTCTCCCCACCCTCCCATGCCAGTCGCCTTGGTGCTGCCGACCGTCTGGACCTTGCAGATGTTAGCCCTTCCGCATACAACTCCTCCTCTAATTCCTCCACCTCCTCTTGTTCCACCACCTGACTCCGAATTCTGTTTAACATCTGCTCCAGCATGTAAACCACCGGAATATTCATGCTGATAATGGCATCGTCAGCACTAAACATCTTCGTGGCCATTTCAAAACTGTGCAGAAGGGTGCATAGGTCCCTGATCTGAGACCACTCCTCCAGCGTGATTTGCCCCACCTCTGGATCTCGTTGGCCCAGGCTATAATTCAGAACGTATTGCACCAGGGCTTGTCGGTGCTGCCACAGTCGCTGCAACATGTGCAGAGTTGATTCCACCGTGTTGGCACATTGCATTTTAGCTGGTGAAGTGGCAGGCTCAACGACTTCTGTAGAGATGTAAGTCGCTGAGCTGCGGGATGCGAACGGCGGAAGTGAGCACACAGCGACCATGCTCTCTGCAGAAGGCCATGTAGTCTGGGATAGTGGGCTAAAAATTGCTGGACAACCAGGTTCAACACATGAACCATACAAGGCACGTGTGTGACATTGCCCTGGCGAAGGGCCGCATCCAGGTTTGCGGCATTGTCGCACATGGCTCTCCCTGGTTGCAGGTCCAGTGGAGACAACCATTCATGAAACTGGTTCTCCAGAGCTGACCACAGCTCCTCAGCTGTGTGACTCACATTTCCCAGACATTTCAACGTAAAAACCGCCTGATTACGTTGAGCCCTTCTGCCAGCATAGCAAGGAGGCGTGCAGGATCCCTTCTGCGCTGTTAGAAAGCCAGTGGCATGACCAGACAGGCTTTGGGTGCAGGTGGAGGACCGAGAGGAGGTTGAGGAGGCAGAAGCAGTGGAGGAACTTCGAGATAAGAGGATCGACGCACAACTAGTGGGGATGGCAAGACTTGGACAGCAGCCCCTTGTCCTGCTGTCACCATAGTTACCCAGTGCCCAGTCAG
>JARQOD010003896.1:0-60073 GCA_033576555.1 Oophaga sylvatica | reverse complement strand
TCCCCCAAACCCCTCTCAGTTTCTCGTCCCTGCGGAGGTGGTGTTTGGGTACTGAACGAGAGGATTTCTTTTTTCTTGATAGTGGGTCCGGGGCAAATCTGGTGGACATGGGTTTGCCCGGTGCTGGTATGAAAATGAGTGTAGGGCCAAACCGGTCCCTTACTTTATTGTTTCTAGCCCTCTTGGTCAAGGTGCTTGGTTACAAGTGTTAAATCTTTGATCTTGGTGGGGGAAACTAAAGGCAATTGTCTTGTTATGTGTTGGGGGTCTGCCTGCTCCATTTTTTGGGGGACTTCCTTTGGTTGGCAAAAAACAAACCAGTGATTGTTTGGGCCAATCCAGAAAGATAAGCAGTGGGGGAAATTTTGCAAGAATAACGCTGAGCAGGCATCGGTGCGTGGTCCTGGACTTTGCCCCCTTTTTGGAGGACTTTTGGGAGAAGTTTGAGGGGGGGTAAAGAGTTACCTCTCTCGCAAAATTGATTTTCTAAATAAAGTTGCCCCCTGTTCCCTTTCTGTACTTTCCCAGGGTCGGGAGACGGATGTCCCGGGTTTCCCATTCCCCAGGAGGGGTTTTTAGTGTCAGCTGATGCTCTGAGCTTGAGGGGAGGTATTGGGGGGTCGGGGGACGCCCTTTGGGGGACTTCCCGGGAGACTGATTGTTCCAATGCTTAAGATGAAAGGGTTTCGGAGAACCCTTACAAACGGATGGTGATTGGAGGGGGGTTTTGGGCTTAAATTTGGGGGGAACGATTTGTGGGTTTTTACCGGGTATAAAAATTAAAATTCCCTCCTGGAGGTTGGGTCCCAGTTTTATGGCCAACAGGTCAGTTCCATTTTTAAACCCGTGGCATTTCGTCTGGACCCCTCTCCTCGTTTTAAAAAAATAATGTTTTTTAAAATCATTACTTAAAAGTTGTGGCCCCCCGTCATACCGTCACCTCTACCCCCCTTCGTGGTAGTCAATGAAAGTGGAAGTTCATTGGAGGGGGTATGGCCCCAGGAGGGGGCGTGGGTCCCTCGTTGATGTAACGCAGTCGTTTGGTTCGGACCTTTCACAAATTTACCGCACGACCTGGTCATGGGGGGCCCGGAGGCCCCCGTAGAGGGGGGGGTATGTCATGGGTGCATCGCCCCAAAAATCGGCGATTGCAATTTGACTTTCACAGTGGTGGGGTTTCTTTTGTTTGGTAGTGAGAGGTTGATTTTGCCTGGTCTTTGCTAAGATGGGTCCAGGCCCTCGCCGGTGCTTTGGATTATGTTCTGATTGGTTTTTTTATTCCCCCCGGCGGGGTTTTTGGGACCCCGGTTTAAAAGCTTTATGTAGTTAGCAGAGGATTGTTCTGAGAATACTTAAGCTAAGAGCTCCTAAGTTGTTTTTACTCTTAATTTTTAGTTTATCTCTGAGCCCTTTGGGGTTTCCTATGTGTGTGGTGTTGTATGTAGACTTATTTACTTTATTTTTATCTTTTTGTATGTCTTTTTTTTCATTAACCGTTACCTGGTTCTTCCCCCTTTGGTGGTTTCGGGTTTCTTGGAATAAATTTTCAGTTGGCGGGGTTTTGAAGGGAAAGGGTTTTTTCGTGGTGGCCTGGCTTGTACCTTTAACAACCCCGGTTTGAGGGTTAGTTGGCCCCCAGTTAGGGTAGCTTACCCCCTTTTCCCCCTCTAGCCGGAGCAGCGTTTGGGGGGATTCTTTTGACCCCTGGATTTTTGTCAGGTAAATCTTTGTTTTATTATCTTGCGCATGTTTATAGTATGTTGCCCTTTTGATATAGATTTTGTCATCCTTATTATTGCTATAAGCGTGACATTTAACCCCATGTTACTCCTTCACAAATTTTTTATTTTTCTCCTTTTTTCTCCTCTCACTACATTATATATAACCCCTCCATTATACCCTGATACACTACATTATATTTATTCCTCCTTGTATATCCTATACACTAATTATATTATATATCCCTTGTTACTCCTCATACCCTACATTATATTTTTATATCCCCCCATGTATACCCCTCATAACTACATTATATATATATTCCCATGTTACCCTCTAACTACTTATATATTATATCCCCCATGTATTTCCTCATACACTACTTATATTATATATCCTCCATGTATCTCCTCACAAAATTTTATATATATATCCCCCCATTTTTCCCCCTATACACTACTTATAATATATCCTCCAGTATACTCTCATCCCAAAAAATTAATTTTATCCCCCCAAGTATACCCCTATACATACATATTTATATATCCCATGTATCTTCTACACTACTTATATATATTTCCCCATTATTCTCCTTTCACTCTTATAAAAAATATATCCCCATGTTTTCCCTCATCACTACATTATTATATTATCCCCCATGTTACCCCCTACACTACATTATATATATATCCTCCATGTATACTCCTCAAAAAATACATTATATATTTACCCCCCTGTTATCCTCATAACTACTTTTTATATTACCTCCATGATATCCTATACACTAAATTTATATATATCTCCTTTTTATCTCCTCATACATACATTAAAATTATATCCCCTGTATTCCTTTTAAATACATTATATATTTCCCCAGTATTCTCCTCATACATACTTTTTTTAATATATTATTCCCCTGTATTCTCCTCATCCCTATTTTGTAATGTTTTGTACGTTATATGGGTTTTTTTGTTTTTGGGTGCGTGAAAATACATGGAAAAAGGTTTGTTGAGTCTTGTTTAAATTATACAAGTTGGAAAAAAAAGTCCAAGTTTGCAGACCAAAAACAGGGACAAAGCAGGCCGAGTAATCTAGCTCAGCAATCACTCTCCAAAACGGGGGCGGTCTTTTCTTGTTCCGTAAGTCCATGCAAAGGGTTTTAAAGAGCGGGGGTTTAGAGCCCCCAAAAAAAGCTTCAGAGTTCCTCAGTGGAAAAAGCTGGGTACAGGCCCCAAAGGGTTTGGGGGTAGGTCACAGGTTACTGAGGCTAGTTCTGAAGACTGTTGTCAGTGGGGCTGTTTTAAAAAGCAAAAGGAGGAATAGGGCGGGAACATGCAAGTGGAAACTCCTTTGTGAGGGCAAGATGCTGCAGCAAGACAAAAAGTAAAATGGTGACGAAAAAAACTGAGTTTCGGAACATGCACAGAACCTTTCATTATCCCCCCTTGGGGGCAACCCCCGGATGACTAGGCCCCGGCTTTTGTGGGTCCTTGATGAAAATGAGGGCAAGCGAGGAGCTTTAAAGTTTTTGACGGTTTTCCCTGAGTTGTCCCCCACTGGGTACCCCCGCCATTTAATCAGATATTGTATGATTTCTTCAACCGGAAATCAAAACCTTTTCCACCACAAATTTTTCCTGCCATCGACTGCCTGGGTCAGGGAAGGGGAAGAACGCCAGGAAAAGTATTGGGTGTCGAGTTTTTGTGGGATACATGAAAGAAAGGGGGAATTTCATAGTTCTGGGCTTTAAAACGCAAGAACGGCATTTTTTAAAAAATTTTCTATTTTATGGGCCCCAAAGTACTTTTGCCCAAATTGAGATGGAATCCTTAACTTAAGATTTTGGTTGACAGCCGCCCAAATCTCCTACCTTGAAAGTGGGGCGGTTAGAAAATTTTTTGTGTTTCTTGTCCTTTTTCCCGAGCCGATTCCAGTTCCCCTTTAAAAAATCCTATTTTCTGTAAAGACGTGATTCTTTCACCATGGGTTTAAAGGCGTTTTTTTTGGGGGAAATCGTGGTAAAAGTTAGGTGATAACCTAGATTAGAGTTTTAAAAGGCATGCTTGTGGGGCACTCTGAGGTTGTTATCGGAACTCAGCTAATGGAAATAGTCCCCCAATATCCTTTTAGGTGGCAGATTAAGCGCGGAGATACTGCCCCCGGGTTTGTTTGGTTGTTCGGTCTGTCAAAAAGTCTGGGGTGAAAGCAGAAAAAGGTTTACTTTAAGTCCAATGCTGCACAAAATTTTTTCCCAAATTTTATTTTTAAAGCCCCCTCGATCCGAAAAACCTCATCGGTACTCCTGTAGCGAAAAACATTTTTTAATCATCAAACTGATGTCTGTTTTGAGTGGGTAAGCCGACAAAGGGAAAAAATGAGCTGCCTTTGTTAGACGGTCAACCACCACTGAATGGTTTCTTCCCCTTTTGGAGGTTGGTAACTCCACAATGAAAGTAAGAAATGGATCCCCACGGGCGGGGGGGGGTGGGAAGAGGCGTAACAAAGTTGGTGGGAGGAGGTGTTTTATCTTGCACAGATTTCCTGAAGTGACTAGTTTTAAAATCCTTCGCAAGTGGGCCACAAAGAAACAAAGGGAGAATTCCTGTGTTTTTAGAATTCCCTATGCCCAGCTACTTGGAATCGTGAAGAGTTGCAATATCTCTCCTGACTTTTTTCAGGAATTTCAGGCGTTGTCCTGAATCCACCCATTCTTTAAAGACAACTTACGTCCCTTGGGGGTTTTGTGCAAAAAGGAATCGCATGGTATGCTTCCTTGATGTCTTAAGTAGGTCTTGATTTATTAATCCTAGGAATCTGAGTCAGGAAGATAGCTTAGGAGGAGTAATTGGAGTTTTCTGCTGGTAAATTGGGGTGATCAGCCTTTCCATTGCGCGATTGGTTAAAGAAAGAAAAAATAAATTGGTTTAAGAAAAAGATTCCGCGGGGGGGAGTAGGCCTTAGCCGACCTGATTAAATCAAGGTTTCGATGGTCTGTCAGGACGGACTATTTGCTGTGCAGCTCCCTGAAGAGGTGTCTCCATTCTTTAAGGCGGCAATAATGGCCAACAACTCCTATTTGCCCACATCGTTTAGTTCCTTCAGCGAAGACAATGCTGGGAAAAGAAGGCACAGGGTGCAAGACATTCTTTCACTGTTCTCTGGGGTTAGCTCCAGGCACAGTTGAAGCTTCCTCTATTTGAAGGAAAGCTCGGGGTTGGGATGTACTAGGTGGTGGAGTGGTAATTTATTTTTAGACGGGGAAAAATGCTTCTGGGCTTGGGGAGTCCAGGAAACCTAGACTCTTTCCGGGTAATTGGGTGATAGGTGCCCTACCTCAGAGAAATTTCTAGAAACGTTATTGAATTGGCAACCCGATGAAGCGCTGTCCTCCTTACATTTTAGGACTTGGCCAATCCTTGATGGGCTTGGGTTTTGCTTCCTCAATACTAATTCCTTGTGAAGACGTAATACCCAAATTTGAATTTCGGTCCTATGGAAATTACACTTTCAAGTTTAGGGGTAAAGATGATTTTGTCTTAGACGTTCCAAGACCTTCTCCATGTCCATGTGTTCCTTGTGGGTTAGAAAAAATTTAGAATATCATCCAAATAAAATTACCACGAAAAATATTAGGAGATCCCTGAAGATGTATTCACCAAGTGTTGGAAAGTGGCTGGGGGGGTATAGACCAAAAGGCATAACAGATTTTCAAAGTGTCCTAGCGTGACTGAAGCAGTCTTCCATTTCCCCAGGTCTAATACGGACTAAGTTATAGGCCCCCGAAGATTAGCTTAGGAAAATTTTGGCATGTGCAATTTCCAATAACTCAGGGATTAAGGCAAGGATAACGGTTTTTTAATATAACCTTATTGAGTTCCCTATAGTCTACATGGTCTCAAAAATCCTCTTTCTTCTTTACAAAAGGTGGGTGCACCTGCAGGAGTGAAGAGGGGCGTATGAAGCCCTTGGCTAGATTTTGTCCTATGTAATCCTTTAAAGCTTTGCTGGGCCCCGCCAGGGGGTAGTTTTCCAAAAGGTATCTCTGCCCGGCAATAATTCAATTGGCAAATCATATGGCGGTGAGGAGGAAGCTGGTCAGGTTCTTTTGTACATAAATCCACTAGTCCTGGTTCAGTGGTAGTTCAGGGATGACATGGTTCTTTAGGAACAGAGCAAGTGAAACTTTTGGATAATCTGTTTTTGGAAAGTGTAATTCCTTGGTCTCCCAGTTAATGGTTAGGTTCTGGCCTGCAGCATGGTGCCCTAGAATAATGGGAAACTGGGGAGAAGAGTAAGATAAAGGACAGTTTCTCTTGTGATCTTTACCCAAAGAACCCTCAAAGGCTCTGTTTCCTGGCCATGGTTCCAGGGTCAGAGGGGCCATCCCAGTTTCCATCTGTACGGAGTGCCTTCTTCACTGAACGTTATCCCTGTTTAGAGCAAAAGGGAATCCATAAAAATTTCCTTGCCCCTGAGTCGTTTTGCGAGTAGCCCCCCAAGTGAGTCAACCCAGAGTTTGATGGGGAAAAAAAGCAATGAGAATTGTTTTTCTTTCAACTCAGTGGGACACCGCTGAGGAAAACTTAAAATGGCGGTTTTAACGTCAACGTCCTCAGGGTAACGGAGTTTAAAGCCAGAAATCAAGATCTTTGTGCGATCTCTCTGAGCCTGAGGTCGGACTGACAGATCCCTCTCGCAACATCACAATGAATTGGTGCTGCAGTGTCTTCGGGAACGGCTGGGGCGTTTATAATGAAGTGCCCGGATTACCAAATAGAAACATAGATTCTCCTTAAAACGATGTTCCTTGCGTGCTCACTAAACCGTCGTTGAAAGAGTTACCTGGGGGTTTTCAGGTTCAGGTTCCCGTTTAATTCCTACTCAAAGGTTCCTTAGCTGGGGGAAGGTAGGAAAAAGGTTAGTGCGATTGCTTTCGACCATCTTTTCCTGCGTTCAGTCAGCGAGTATCATTACGGAGCAGTAGTTAAAAGTCCCTAACGCGGTGGGAGGGTCGGCACGAGCAAGTTCTCCTTAATGTGGAGATAAACCCTTTCGAAAAATAGATTTTTGGCGGAATGTCCCAGGTGGTTAAGGGCCATCTCCTGAAATCCAAGGCTATTAGCTCCGGTGTTACTTGGCGCAAAGTAACATGGCGTTCGCTGTTGACTCGTTGGGGGTCTCAAACCTGCCCCATGGCTGAAAAATAAAAAGCTCAAGGTGTTCAAACAATCATCCCAGTTAACAGGGGTTTGCCCAATCAAGCCTTGTTGGAAGAACATAATTATAGTAAGACCTTGATCGTTCGTGGAAATTGTGAAGCATGGCAGAAAAAAAAAGATTGCATTGATTAAAAATCCCCGAAATTTCTCACTTTTTCCACCGCCAAAACGAAAAGGGGGCAACTTGGGAATCCCAAAACTGGGGCTACGGCAGGAGCCTGGTCGCTCTTCTAGAACCTCAATCCTGGCTCGCAAATCCTGGGCGTCTGTCCAAACCTTGCAATTTGTGATTAGTGAGGTCCTGTAGGCTTGAAAAAACGGGGTCTTTATATTCTGCAAATCTGCAGGATATTATCAGTCACCCGCAAAAGTTCCTTTTGCGGGCCTCCATTTTCAGATCTTTTAAGAAGGAGTACGGAAGAAGAGGAGAGGAGAAAAAAAAAAACAATAGTGTTTACCTGTGTAACATGCAGAGAGAAAAAAAAATTAAAGGGAACTGCTACCTGGAATGGTTGGAGAAGTCAAACCACCTCATACAAAAAAGTTCACCCGGACATCTGATATCACAGTTACAGCAGACAAAAAAGGAAAAGAAGAAAAAAAAAAAAACAATAGTTTTTTACCTGTGGTAAACACTGCAGAAAAAAAAAACTAAGGGAATTGCTCACCTGGAAGGGTTGTGAGAAGTCACAACATGTCATCACAAAAAGTACAACCGACATCGATTCCCAGTTAAGCAGACCGCCTTTCCAGAACCAGCAGGCACTAACGTTTTGGTTCAGAATCTTGTATGTAGTCGTTCTTAAAGCGCTTGTGCTTGGGGGTGCGATGAAAAACAAGGAGTCACGGTTTGTATAAAAGTCTTGTATTATTCATACAATGGCAAAAATATCACACAGTTTGCAGAACAGAGCAGGAGACCGGGCCAAGAATCTAAGTCAGAATCCTCTCCCAACGGTTCAGGATCTTCTTCTCTGTTAAACCCTAAGTCCATGCAAAGTGGGTCTTTAAAGAGAGGGTTCGAGTCCACAAGGCTTCAGAGTTCCTCGTGGAATAATGGGTCAAGGTCCGGTTTAGGAGTAAGTACGGTTCACGCAGGCTAGATTTGAAGCATTTGCCAGTGTGGTGTTGGCAAAAGGGGAGTTCAGGGTGGGAACATGCAAGTGGAAACCCTTTTGGATGGGGAGATGCTTGAAGGAAAGGTAAATGGGACGCAAATTAGTTTGGAACAATGTCGGTTCCTTTATATTTTTGTATTTCTCATCAAAATTATATTAATTTAATTTTCCTGTTTCCTTTCAAAATTTATTATTCCCATGGGTTCCCCATTAATTATTTTTATCCATGTTACCTTACTTAATTTTTTTAACCCTTGTTCCCTTCCACTTTATTTTTTCCATTTTCTCCTCATACATACTTTTTATATTTATTTCCTCCATGTATTCTCCTCATACATAATTATATTATATTCCCTGTATTCTCCTTAACTCATTTTAATATATATTTATAATATTATCCCCATGTTTCTCCTCATACACTACATTTATATTTAATATCCTCCTGTATTCTCCTCATACACTACATTTTATTATATATCCAATGTATATCTATACACTACATTTTATATTTTCCTCCGTATATCCTCATCACTAATTTTTAAAATTTTCCCATGTATTTCCTCATAACTAATTTATTATTATATCTCCTTGTTTACTCCTCCATCAATCATTATAATTATTTCCCCTTTTATCTCTTTTAAATAATTATATTTTTTTTCCCTGTTTCTCCTCATAACCCACAATTTTTTATTTCCTCCTGTTTTCCAAACACTCTTTTATATATATCCCCATGATATCCTCATTCAACATTATAATATATATCCCCCTTTACTCCTCATACACTACATTAGAGGATCCTGGGAAGATGAGCCAAACCCACGGAAGGTCCATCGTGGTTTATGCTGCGCTTCGCGACAAGATGCAGACCTGACGCGTTGGTGCATGACAACTGACGCGGCTCAGGCTGCCAGAAGCACTGGTTACGACCGAAGCCGGGAGCGGACCTACCTGGTGGGTAAAAGGTGTGGGTGTGGTCCCGTCCAAAGGATAAGCTTCAGGCAGCCTGGGAAGGCCCGTAGTGGCACAACAGTCAAAACCCCGCCACAACGTGGTCCGTTGACCACCTCGGGGTGGCGCAAGGCCTTTCCGTAAACATGATGAAGGCCCATCAGAACGTGAAGCCTGCGTCCTACCGGTTGCAATCTGCCCGAGGGCGGGGAAGGGTTCCCTCCTGGCATGTGGCCCCAGCCCAGGCCAATGGGTCCATTGAGGACATGGAGGAAAATGCCTCGTAAAGTTCCCCGCGGTTTTGCGTTGCTGACCCTCTGGAACCCTTCGGGCCGAGTTACGCCGACCCGGAAGGACCGGTTGGCAGTCCACGAGGTGGACACCGGGGATTTTGCCCCATTCGGCGGACAACTTTGGATTTGGGAGGTGAGCAGATGCGCCGGGATCCAGAGATGTTGAAGCTGGGGTGTCGGCCCCGTCCAAAAGCGCTTGGGCCCACCTTAGTTTCGTGCCCAAAAAGGATCGGACCACCGTTCTGCGTGGACTAAGGGGGCTCAACGCTCACTACTCGATGCGCACCCAATGCCAGCATCGAGGATCTGCTGGAGCGGTTGGCGAATGCCAAGTACAATCTATGGTTTACCGGGGATACTGGCGGTTCCCCTGAGCCCTAGGGCAGGAGAAATCCGTTTACACCCTTTTGGATGTCGATCCCGGTCATGCTTTCGGCATGAAGAATGCCCCTGCCATTTCCAGCGGATGGTAACCACCTGCTTCAGGGATGGAGGAGTACGCTTTGTGGCTTCCTGGACGACATTGGTCTTCAGTTCCACCTGGGAGGAACACCTTCAGCATTCCAGGGGTGTCAAGCGTATTCACCAGGAGGTTGACCTTCAAGCGGGGAAAATGCCAGATGGGCATGAGGGAGGTCCACTACCGGGGGCCCACCGGGTAGGCGGGGGTTCTGGTCCAGAGCCCGAGAAAGTGGACGCGTGTGTCTGGCCCACCCCAGGGACCAAAAAAGCAGGTGAGGTCCTTCCTGGGCACTGGGGTTACTATGGGTTTGTACCGAACTATAGCGCCGTTGTGAATGGGTTTGAGATGGTTTGAGCAGAGGCTCCCTCTGGTGGTTACAAGCGGTACTGTGAGGATTGTGAGGACTGGGGATGGTGTTATGATTGGTCTTTATAGGGAGTCATTTTCCCATCAGGGTTGCCGGTGATCAATTGTTTGGTCGGAATCTTCTTTCCGTTTCCCTTGTACCTGCGTGCGTCTGCTCTCCGTTCAGATAAGCATTTTTATTTTGTGTTTTTGTATATTTTTGATTTTGTCCTGCACTTTTGGGGACCTTCGGGTCCCCTCCGGGGGTTTTGCCTCTCATTTGCCCCAGCCACTGTGTTTTGTACTTTTGCTTTTTCCATTTTTTTTTTCAGTGGCGGTTTTGTTTTTTGTTAACCAGGAGAAACTAATTTAGGTGGTGAGGTCGTGTGACTCAGGTGATTTTAAAAATTAGTAGAGTTGGTGTTTTTTCAGGGTTTTTGAGATTGAGAAGTCCCTTCCTTTCCTTTTCTATTTAGATGTTTGGGCCCCAGCGTTTGCTCTATTTTTCTTTCTGTGTCAGTTTTCCCTTGTTTAACCGCCTAATGTTTGGGGGTTTTATTATCTTTGGGGTTCTGCTCCGGGGCGATAGTTTGTATTTCTATTATAGGTGTAGTTGTTTTAGGCTGTGAGAGGGTCTGGAAAAACGTAGGACGCCCCCCGGCTGCCTCTAGTTGCGGTGGTTAGTAGGGTCTGCAATCTCTAGTTTCCAAACGCTCTGGGTATTTCCTTTTTTTTACCTGCACTCCTCCGCTACCTTAACATAACAGTATACCGGCCATAAAAATTTTATGGTTTCACAGAAGGGAAAAAAATTTTTGAAGGAAGAAAAAAGTTGTCAGAGTTTTTTTTGTTTGTTGCATTTTTTTTTTTTTTTCCCCCTGATTTGGGTGGGGGAGGATTTTTCTCCCAAGGAGGGTTTGCCAAGTTGTTGGCCGTGGGATAGCTTGCCACTGAGGTTGGAGTATTCTATTACTTCTAGGTTGCCTGTTGTGGAACCTAGGATCCCATGCCGATTTGTTTTTTGGGGCAGCTAAGTTTCGAATTTCAAAAATAATTTGTAAATTGTTTCTTGCCTTAATAAACTAAGTCCAGGAAACGCGCGCGAGGTTTCAAATTTTCATCTTTCCTGGCGGCGTTCCTCGGATTGGCTTTTTCCCTGATACCTGGGGATCTGTTTGAGTGTGTTGATGATTTTTTCGCTTTGGGGTTATTGTCGATGAGGCCTAATGTCATGATCAAGTGAAAAAAGCCTTGTTGGCATTAAATAGGGGTTGATGCGTGAGTTTTTCTGTCAGAGATTCCGTAGGTGGGCAGTCTGCCAAATGGAATGCGACGCTTTGGCGGCCCTTTTCCGAAGGGTCTGTGGATAATGTAAAGGATGTTATGGTGGGATTCCCTGCCCTTGGTTCAAGATTCTATGTCATTAGCGATTCAAATTGCAGCGTTTGCGGAGCGGGAAGTATGCGTGGAGTGGTGTTGCCCCTTTTGAGCCAGCTGCTGAGCCTGCAGTGTGATGGAGTGGTGTTGGGGCACAGCGTCATAGTTTCGAAAGCGCAATGGGTTTGTTTCTACTTGGTGATGCCTTCCATGCTAGTTTTAGTTGCCCTAAGGGGGGAAGACATTTTGCACGTCGTTGTCTTGGTAGTGTTCAGACTAAGTTTTTATTTAATGTCACTCTGTATGCTTCTGTCCTCTTTCTGCTCGGCTTTCGTTGTTTGGAGAGCTATTAACTGATGGATTATGATTTTGAACGTTGTGGGTTTCCCTTGATACCCCTACAGAAGTCTTTCCCCTATGGGGATCGACTACCTTTGGTGAGAATAACCCGTTTTTATCGGTGATAGGGGTTGAACCTGACACCAGGGTGCTGCAAAATTTTTTGGTTCTTATAATCTGTGACATTATCGTGTGGGTTTCCCTTGGTTACAGTTCATAATCCTGTTTTGGATTGGAAAATCTGGTCTGTAAAGTGGGGCTGCCAATGTGTTAATCAAACACTCCTGTTTTTTCTGCCTCCCCCGGCTGAGGATGTTCCTGATTTTTGTTTGATTTTTCTGAGTGTTTTTAGCGAAAGTAAATCTGAACCTTACCTCCCCATAGGGCTTGATGCGCTATTGATTGTGCCGGTAGTAAATTCCCTAAAGGTCGCCTTTTTAATTGTCTGTAACCTGAAATGACGCTATGCGGTCTTATTCAAGGAATCATTGGAAAAAGGGGTCAAAATCAGACATCCCTCTTCACCCTTAGGTGCCGGTTTTTTTCTTTGTGGCCAAAAAAAGATGGTCATTAAGGCCGTGGTTGTTTTCGTTCTTGAACTTTATTATGGAAATATCAATACCCGTTACCCTTGATTTCTGACCCTGTTTTCCAGGGTAAAAAACGCTCTTGGTTTTCCCCCAAGCTTGGACCTCAGGGGGGGGTATAACCTTATTCGCTTTAAGCAGGGGATGAATGGAAGACGGTTTTTAAACCCCGAAGGGGTTTTGAGCTTGTGATGCCCTTTGGGTCACTAATGCCTTCCGTCTTGTCCTTCAGAATGACATTTCAGGGATTTTGTGGACAAGTTTTGATTGTTTTATTTGGATGATATTTGATTTTTTTAATGACTGGGGACTCTCTGTGAACATGTTCGAAACTGTTTCAGAATTTGAGAGAGAATGCTCTGTATGTGAAGGGATCAAGTGTCTTTTTGGCGTACAGAAGATCTCATTTCTGGGATTCATTTTGTCCCCATCTGTTATTGAAATGGACCCGGTCAAGGTTCAGGCAATCTGTGATTGGGTCCAACCTACTTTCATTAAAGGCTCTCAGAGATTTTTGGGTTTTGCCAATTTTTACGTAAATTTATTGGTAATTTCTCGGTTATTGTTAAACCATTAAATGATTTGACCAGAAGGGTTTGATGTGGTGAATTGGCCTCCTGAGGCAGTCTCTGGCGTTTCAGGAACTTAAGCAGAGATTACTTCTGCTCCTGTTCTACGGCAGCCTGATGTTTCTCTGCCATTTCAGGTGGAGGTTGATGCCTCTGAAATTGGGGCAGGTGCCGTTTTGTTCCAAAAAGATTCCAGAGCCTCTAAAAAGTAACCCTTGTGCCTTTTTCTCTCGAAATTTTCTCCTACTGAACGTAATTATGACGTGGGTATCGGAGTTATTGGCAATGAAGTGGGCTTTTGAAGAGTGGAGACATTGGCTGGAGGGAGCCAAACATCAGGTGGTGGTCCTTACGGACCTAAGAATCTGGTCTATCTGGAATCTGCCAAGCGACTCAATCCTGGACAGGCCAGGTGGGCCTTGTTTTTCACACGTTTTAATTTTGTGGTTTCCTTTCTTCCTGGCACTTAAGAATGTTAAGGCGGATGCCCTCTCGAGGAGTTTCCTTGCGGGACTCTCCTGAGCTATCTGATCCCTCTGTTTTTTGAAGGAGGGTTGTAGTTCTTTCCGCCATCTGCCCAATTTGAGACTTGCTCTGGAGGGGTGTCAGGAGGATAGGCCCGGCGCTGCCCTGTGGAAAATTGTTGTCCCGGACCAATGGAAAAAGAGTGTGATGTCTGAGATTCATTGTTCCGCATTGGCTGGGCATCCCGGAATTTTTGGTACCAGAGACTTGGTTAGTCGGTCCTTTGGTGGCCTACCTTGTCTCACGATGTCAGGGAATTTGTGCCAGTCCTGCGGGGACTTGCTCTCGCTCCAAGCCTTGCTCTCGCTCTAGTGGTTTGTTGATGCATTGCCTGTGCCAAGAGCCATGGACCCATTATCTCTATGGATTTCATTTCCGATCTTCCTGTTTCTCAGAGAATGACACCATCTGGGTATTTTGTGATAGGTTTTCCAAATGATACATCTTGTGCCATTGCCTAAGTTGCCTTCCTCCTCTGAATTGGTGCCGTTGTTCTTCAGCACGTGGTCGTTTGCACGGCATTCCTGAGAACATTGTGTCTGACAGAGGAGTCCAGTTTGTTTCCAGATTTTGGAGGCTTTTGTTCTAAACTGGGTGTTCAATTGTCTTTCTCCTCGGCATTTCATCCTCAGACATGGTCAAACTGAGAGAACAAACAGACATTGGAGACTTATCTAAGATGCTTTGTGTCTGCTGATCAGGATGACTGGGTCTCTTTTTTTGCCTTTGGCTGAGTTTGCTCTTATTAATAGGGCTAGCTCTGCCACTATTGATGTCTCCGTTTTTCTGTAATTCTGGGTTTCACCCTCGATTTTCTTCAGGACAGACGGGGCTTCTGTCTGTCCAGGTGTTGACTCTGTTGTTGAGCGTATGCAGCAGATTTGGGACAGGTAGTGGAGAGGTTTGGCCCTCTCTCAGGAGAAGGCCAGCGGTTTGCTAAACGGCATAGGACTGATTGGTCCTGGTTTAAAAGTGGGGGACTTGGTCTGGTTTGTCCTCAAAGATTTTCCTATGGAGTGCATCTCCTAAATTTAAGCCTAGGTTCATTGGACCTTATAAGATCATTGGAGATTATTAATCCTGTTTCTTTTCGTTTGCTTCTTCCAGGGACATTTAAGATCCATAAGTGTTCCACAAAGTCCTTGTTGAAGAGGTTTGTGGAGCCAGTGGTTCTGCTGCTGTGCCTCCTGTACCCTGTTTTGGTTGAGGGCAATCTGGAGTATGTGGTTGAGAAAATATTGGATTCTCGTTTTTCTAGACGAAGACTCCAGTATTTGGTTTAAATGGAGAGGTTATGGTCGGAAGACAAAATTCTTGGGTGTTGCTTCGGACATCCATGTAGGAGACTTATCCGTGCGTATCATAGAACTCATCCTGACCGACTGGTTGCTCAAATGAGGGTTCGGTGACCCTTCCTCAAGGGGGGGTACTGTTGTGAATGGGTTTGAGATGAGTTCTGAGCAGAGGCTCCTCTGGTGGTTACAAGCGGTACTAGTGAGGATTGTGAGGACTGGGAATCAGGTGTTACTGATTGGTCTTATATAAGGGAGTCATTTTCCCATCGGGTTGCCGGTGATCAATTGTTCTGGTCTGAATCCTTCTTTCCAGTTTCCCTTGTAGCCTGCTGTGTGTGTCTGCATCTCTGCTATCAGATAAGACATTTTCTTATTTTGTGTTTTTGCTATATTTTTGCATTTTGTCTGCACTTCTGTGGGGACCTTCAGGGTCCCTCCGGGGGCTTTTGCCCTCTCAGTTTAGTCAGCCACTGTGTTTTGTACTTTTGCTTTTTCCAGTTTTTTTCAGTGGCTGCTGTTTTGTTTTTGTTACACCAGAGAACTAATTTAGGTGGTAGAGGTCGTGTGATCTCAGGTGATTTTGAAATTAGTAGAGTTGGTGTTTTTTCAGGGTTTTCTGAGATTGCAGTAAATACCCTATCTTTCCTTTTCTATTTAGATAGTTTGGGCCCCAGCGTTTGCTCATACTATTTTCTTTCTGTGTCAGTTTTTTCCTCTTGTCTAACCGCCATTACTTTGTTTTGGGGCTTTCTATTATCTTGGGGTTTCTGCTCCGGGGCAGATAGCTTTCCTATTTCTATCTTTAGGTGTAGTTAGTTTCTCAGGCTTTGACGAGGGTCTAGGACCAACGTAGGAAGCTCCACGGCTGCCTCTAGTTGCGGTGGTTTAGTCAGGGTACTGAAAATCTCATAGATTCCAAATGCTCTGGTGTATTTCCTTTTTTACTGCACTCCTCAGCTACCGTAACATAACAAGCGCCATTGCAAAACCCTTGACGGACCTCACCAAGGGCGGTTTTACCCCAAACAGTCAACTGGACAGATGGCTGTGAGGCGGCATTCCGAGCTTTGAAAACAGCCCTGTGCAGCTCTCAGTGTTGAAAGCCGTCGACAGCAGTCGGCCCTTCCTGGTACAGATGACGCCAGCGAATTTGGCCTCGGTGCTGTACTCAGCCGGTTTGATTAGGGGAACCAGGAGCCACCCGTGTTGTACCTGAGCCGGAAATTCTGCCAAGGGAAGTGGCATACTCACCATCGAGAAGGAGTGCCTGGCCTGCTCTATAAACGAATTTTCACGTGCCTGACGTACTACGCTACTGTTTTGGGGTTGCTACGGACCCTCTTGATAAATTGTTTCAAGGAAACCGTGGCTGGTGGCAGCTATAAAGAAGGGGTGTAAAGTGTTGACCTATGGGGTGGAGTTGGCGGTGACGGAGCGGGTTCTATAAGTGTATTGCCCGGCTGCGGCTCGGAGTAATTATATTCCCTCACTGCAGTGTGCCCAATAGCCAGCACACATCCAAGTGACCCGTCTGGCGACTAATTATCCTAGGTGCAGTTCCCTGACTGACCTGAGGGTAAGGGGGGCGCCAGAGAGCTGCAAGTTCCTAAGTGGAAGTGGGATAATTTAAATCCCTGCAGTTTACTGGGTCGGACGGCAGCAGCCGGCGTGTGTGTGCACCGTTTCATCACATATTGGTGGCAGCGGTGGGATCACAAGCCGTGATACCCCGGGCTACGTGTGGCAGACCGTGTGCACGTTTCATCACATATTGGTGGTAGAGCGGTGGGATTATAGAGTATTAGTGATCTGGTTTGAGCAATCATTCCATTCACTAAAAAAAAAAAACTTGCACGGTTCTTCAGCGACCCTGCAGCTAAAGTTTTGGAGAACAGACTCGTGTTTATTAGTCCTGAGACAATTGTGTGTACTTGCGGTTACCCCTCCCTTCTCTGTGTTTTTTCTATCCTATCTTTTATTTGGCAACCATGGCTACGAGGGGGATACGACTGGTATAATCGGAATAGCAAGGAAGCTCTTCTTGCCATGTGCGAGTGGAGGGAGATTGTCCCCATGGCCCAAACCAAGGCCGAAGTGATCCAGGCCCTGATGGCACGGGACCACGCTCGGAGCGAGGAGGGCGCAGGAGCCGGCCCAAGCCAAGTTGGTGCCGCAGGAGCCGAGGCCCAACCCCTGACTGCTTACACCCAGGGCGGGATGGACCCTTACCTGCAGGCGGCCCTGGTGGGACTCCCCACCGACGACCGGGAGGAGCGCCTGAAGCTGATCCAGCAATACCAGCAGGAGGCCGAGCGAGCGCCAAGCCCAGCGGGAGGCTGAGAGAGCCCAGCGGGAGGCTTGAGAGAGCCCAGCGGGAGGCTGAGAGAGCCGAGCGGGAGGCTGAGAGAGCCGAGCGGGAAGCTCTGAGAGCCCATGAACTGGAGCTGCTCAGACAAGGGGCAATGCCCTCCACAGCCCAGAGCAGTGTGCCCAGCACGCTCAGAGTCCCAAGCCCCGGCCGGAGCACTTTCCGTGATGGAAAAGGACGGAGACTTGGACACTTTTCTGTGGGCCTTTGAGAAGTCTGCAGACAGTACCGGCTGCCTGACAACAATGGGCCAGGTACTTGACCCCGGGCTAAAGGGCAAAGCTCTGGAGGCGTTTGCTTCACTCACGCCGGATCAAGATGACAACTATCAGGCCATCAAGCAGGCCCTGATCGCCAAGTACCAGCTAACCCCTGAGGATACCGAAAGAAGTTCCGGAACTCCAACGTGGCCCACACGACAGTTATAGCGATGTGGTGCAAGGACTCAGGAACCACTTTGACCAGTGGATCCATGGACTGTCAGTTGACACCTTTGAGAAGCTGAGGGACCTGATGATCAAAGACCAGTTCCTGCATCTGTGCCCAGCTGAGGTCCGACAGTTCATCCTGGACCGAGAACCGGAGGACGCGGTCAGAACAGCACGGATCGCCGACAGCTATGAGGCCAACCGGAAATCCGAGGTGCGAAAGCCCGTCACCACCCGCTGGGGAGGGGGTAAGCCTGCAACCAGCCCCAGTGCCCCTGCCAGCCGTCCCACTGGAGGCACTATCCCCTTTGCCAGCGCCAGGCCTACATCAGACCCCCGCCAGTGTTTCTCCTGTAAAAGGACTGGTCACATCAGCGCCACCTGTCCGGAGAGGCAGAAGAACCCCCCAGCCAAGGCCTCCGGGCCCAACGCCTCTGTTCTTTTGGTGGGTGGTGTGGTGGGGAGGGTTGATGACAACGTGCAGCCCGTCCGCGTGGGGGCCCGTCTTGCTACAGGCCTCAAGGACACCGGGGCTGAGCGAACCCTCATCCGACCCAAACTGGCGGCCCCTGAAGAGTTGATTACGGGGAAAACCTTAACTGTCACAGGGATTGGGGGCGTCCACTACCCCTTGCCGATAGCCCGAGTTTTCATTGACTGGGGTGCCGGGAGCGGGGTGAAGGAAGTGGGGGTGTCCGAAAACCTGCCCACTGATGTTTTATTGGGGACTGATCTGGGGAGGATGGTGGCGTACTATGTCCCTGACACCCCTTCTAAATCTGATGATAAGGTTAACGTTAACCATGATGTTGATGTTGATGATGATGGGAAACTGATTGTGTTACCTGCTAATGCTTTGCGAAGTGATGATGCAACTGATAACCTTTCTTTCCCTAGGAATGATGTTGATAGTGATGTATCTGTGCCATCTGAATTTGTTAACCCTTTCTCTGAAGTGGTAGATGTGTCCACAGGTACAGGAGCGTTCAGTCCCGTCGCTCTGCGGAGTGAGACGGCTGAGGAACCCCTAGCAGGAGCAAGCGACAGTGCTCAAGGAAATGGGGAGGTGCATGGGAACCGGGAGGAAGGTGACGCCATGACACTGACCAGTGCCACCGAGGAAGGTAACTGGCCCATAAGTAGCACTGCTCCTGAAGTGTTGGGGGTGGATGGGGAGGTAGAGCCCATAGCAGCGCAGGCTGATGGGTCTATAGAAACCCCCGGGGAGACGGCATATGTAGCTGCTGTCACCCGCAGTCAGAGTGCCCGGATCTCAGGTAGCGCCCTACCATCTGGACCCTCCTCCGCTACAGGAGAGACTGAACCAGAGTTGGACCCAGAGCCGGTCCCAGAGGGTCCCAGTGAGGAAGGAACCCTGACGTCACTTCTGGCTGCCTCCAGCCAGGAGTTCCAGGCCGCTCTGCACTCAGATGCGAGCCTGGAGAACTTGAGGCACCTCGCCAAGACGCCCACCTCCGTGACTGATAAGGAGAGGGTGTTCTGGGAACGAGGAAGGTTGTACCGGGAGACAGTACCCGGAGATTCCCAAAAGGAGTGGTTGAGGGAAAACCAGCTGGTCGTCCCGCACCAGTTCCGAGGTGAGTTGTTGAGGATTGCCCATGAGATTCCACTCGCTGGACACTTGGGGATCAGCAAAACTAAGGCACGGCTGTCTCAACACTTCTATTGGCCCAAGATGGGGACAGATGTGACTAACTACTGCCGCTCCTGTATCACCTGTCAAAGAGTGGGGAAGGCGGGGCCTGCTCTTAAGGCTCCCCTGATCCCGTTGCCAGTGATAGAGGAGCCTTTCCAGAGGATCGCGGTGGACATTGTGGGCCCGCTGGCCGTCCCCAGCAGCTCTGGAAAGCAATATATCCTTACTGTGGTAGACTACGCTACCCGGTACCCGGAGGCAGTAGCTCTGTCCTCAACTAGGGCAGATAAGGTGGCGGATGCACTGGTGACCATCTTTTCACGGGTAGGATTTCCCAGGGAGATGCTTACCGATCAAGGGACCCAATTTATGTCTCGCCTAATGAAGGCTCTCTGCAGCAAAATGCAGGTGACGCGTATGGTATCGAGTGCGTATCACCCACAGACCAATGGTTTGTGTGAGCGCTTTAACGGTACCCTCAAACAGATGCTCCGCATGCTGGTTGAGACCCAGGGACGCGATTGGGAGCGGTACCTCCCACACCTGCTATTTGCCTACAGAGAAGTCCCGCAGGCCTCGACGGGGTTCTCCCCCTTCGAGCTCCTGTATGGTAGGCGAGTCCGGGGACCCCTTGGGTTGATAAGAGAATCCTGAGAAGATGAGACAAACCCCACGGAAGTGTCCATCGTGGATTATGTCATGCGCTTCCGCGACAAGATGCAGACCTTGACGCAGTTGGTGCATGACAAAATGACACAGGCTCAGGCTGACCAGAAGCACTGGTATGACCAGAACGCCCGGGAGCGGACCTACCAGGTGGGTCAAAAGGTGTGGGTGCTGGTCTCCGTACCAAAGGATAAGCTTCAGGCAGCCTGGGAAGGCCCGTACGTCGTGCACCAACAGCTCAACCCAGCCACCTACGTGGTCACGCTTGACCACACTCGGGGTAGGCGCAAGGCCTTTCACGTCAACATGATGAAGGCCCATCACGAACGTGAAGCCTGCGTCCTACCGGTCTGCAATCTGCCCGAGGGTGGGGAAGAGGATCCCCTCCTGGACATGCTGGCCCAAGCCCAGGCCAATGGGTCCATTGAGGACATGGAGGTAAATGCCTCGCTAACCGTCTCCCAGCGGTTGCAGTTGCTGACCACTCTGGAACCCTTCCGGGCCGAGTTCACGAACCGACCCGGAAGGACCGAGTTGGCAGTCCACGAGGTGGACACCGGGGATCATGCCCCATTACGGCGGACACCTTATCGGATCTCTGAGGAGGTGCAGCAGATTATGCGCCAGGAGATCCATGAGATGTTGCAGCTGGGGGTGATCCGGCCGTCCAAAAGCGCGTGGGCCTCACCTGTAGTTCTCGTGCCCAAAAAGGATCGGACCACCCGGTTCTGCGTGGACTACAGGGGGCTCAACGCCATCACTACCTCTGATGCGCACCCAATGCCACGCATCGAGGATCTGCTGGAGCGGTTGGCGAATGCCAAGTACATATCCATCATGGATTTAAGCCGGGGATACTGGCAGGTTCCCCTGAGCCCTGAGGCGCAGGAGAAATCCGCCTTTATCACCCCTTTTGGACTGTACGAGTCCACGGTCATGCCTTTCGGCATGAAGAATGCCCCTGCCACTTTCCAGCGGATGGTCAACCACCTGCTTCAGGGACTGGAGGAGTACGCTGTGGCGTACCTGGACGACATTGCCGTCTTCAGTTCCACCTGGGAGGAACACCTTCAGCATCTCCAGGAGGTGCTCAAGCGTATTCACCAGGCAGGTCTGACCATCAAGCCGGGAAAATGCCAGATGGGCATGAGGGAGGTCCACTACCTGGGGCACCGGGTAGGCGGGGGTTCCATGAGTCCAGAGCCCGAGAAAGTGGACGCGATCGTGTCCTGGCCCACCCCCAGGACCAAAAAGCAGGTGAAGTCCTTCCTGGGCACTGCAGGGTACTATAGGCGTTTCGTACCGAACTATAGCGCCATTGCAAAACCCTTGACGGACCTCACCAAGGGCGGTCTACCCCAAACAGTCAACTGGACAGATGGCTGTGAGGCGGCATTCCGAGCTTTGAAAACAGCCCTGTGCAGCTCTCCAGTGTTGAAAGCCGTCGACAGCAGTCGGCCCTTCTTGGTACAGACTGACGCCAGCGAATTTGGCTTCGGTGCTGTACTCAGCCAGGTTGATTCGGGGAACCAGGAGCACCCCGTGTTGTACCTGAGCCGGAAACTTCTGCCAAGGGAAGTGGCATACTCCACCATCGAGAAGGAGTGCCTGGCCATGGTCTGGGCACTGCAACGTTTGCAGCCCTACCTGTACGGGCGCACCTTCAAGGTGGTCACCGACCACAACCCTCTGAGCTGGCTGCACACAGTGTCCGGAACCAATGGTAGGTTGCTACGCTGGAGCCTTGCCCTGCAGCAGTATGATTTTGCCGTACAACACAAGAAAGGCAGCGAACATGGTAATGCTGATGGGTTGTCACGACGTGGCGAACCCGCTGAGGTGCGCATGTCGGATTACCGGCAGGTCATGCCTCCTTAGCGCCCTCTAAGGGGGGGAGGTGTGATGATCCTGCAAGCTCCATATCCTGTACTTCTCTAGAAGTCTCCACAGCTACTGCATTCATTAGGCTTTGCAGCCTGTGGGCTTCCCCCCCCCTTCAGCTCACTACACACTCTGTGTAATCTGATTCCAGGTGGCTAGCCCCCACAGGGAGGCCGGCTGAAAGCGGCTAACAAGCCACATGGTCTGTTCCTTTGTTGCATGGTAGTTATTCAAGATCAAAAATCTTAGCTCCTGTGTATGTTATAAGTATGAAATTTTCATATCTGCCAATTCATCGGTGAATCCAGGGATCAGTGAAGTTTCTAAGCGCTGGCACCAGCAGAACCTAAGAAACAGATTTCTGCTTAGCCGATCCACCCAGGCACTCTGAGTTTAGACTTAAATGCACGCCAACATCTTGCGGAGTACAGTGGTATGCTCTGCATCGCTGTATGAGACTCCATCTCTTATTTATGAAAGTTTTGAGCAAGAGGAGGACCCTGGTAACTCCACCCCGTTTATGATGTCACGGCCACAGGTCTATAAGGTAGGGGCCAGGTATTCTGGCTCAGATCTGCCCTGGACACCAGACTTATAGCAGCTCTGTGATGCATTGTGATGTCTCCCCTCCCCGACCGCATGGCTTGCCTACTATGATCTAAGAACTGTAAGTTGATCTTCCTTATGTTAACCCCTTTTATTTTCTAATTGTCTTGTACATAACGATATTGTCTCAGTTTGTTCCATCTTTTTATATTATATAAGCACTGCCTGTTTTTTAAGGAATAAACCTAGAAAATTATTAGTTTGATTCTCCTGCTCTATAAACGAATTTTCACGTGCCTGACGTACTACGCTACTGTTTTGGGGTTGCTACGGACCCTCTTGATAAATTGTTTCAAGGAAACCGTGGCTGGTGGCAGCTATAAAGAAGGGGTGTAAAGTGTTGACCTATGGGGTGGCGTTGGCGGTGACGAAGCGGGTTTTATAAGTGTATTGCCCTGCTGCGGCTCGGAGTAATTATAATTCCCTCACTGCAGCGTGCCCAATAGCCAGCACACATCCAAGTGACCCGTCTGGCGACTAATTATCCTAGGTGCAGTTCCCTGACTGACCTGAGGGTAAGGGGGCGCCAGAGAGCTGCAAGTTCCTAAGTGGAAGTGGGATAATTATAAATCCCTGCAGTTTACTGGGTCGGACGGCAGCAGCCGGCGTGTGTGTGCACCGTTTCATCACATATTGGTGGCAGCGGTGGGATCACAAGCCGTGATACCCCGGGCTACCGTGTGGCAGACCGTGTGCACGTTTCGTCACATATTAAAGAGGCTCTCAGCAGACCCGAAATACAGCGGATGCTCCACCACTTCTACAACCACGAGTACCAGCCTAACCCAAAGGGAGTGAGTCAAGCTACAAAAGACCTCAACAATATATTCTATGCAATGGCCAGACTGTCCGACCTTAAAAAAGTTGACTACAAGAGACCAAAAGAAAAACAGACCAACGGTTGGTTTGACAGAGAATGTAAAGCCGTACGGAAGACCCTGAGAACAGCCTCAAACAAGAAACATAGAGACCCCAACCACCCTGGTCTGAGGGAAGCCTATGAAACCATACAAAGACAGTACAAAACCATCCTCAGGAGGAAGAAGCAGAGTTACATCTCTACCAAGCTTAACCAACTCCAAGATGCTCTTCAAGACAATTCCTTCTGGGAACTATGGAACCACATGGGCACAAAAGACAAGAAAAACAACATCCATATCCAAAATGGCAACATCTGGCTCCAGTACTTCAAAGACATCCCAAAGGAAGAACTAAACCAAGAACAGGAAAACATAATGGCAAAACTAAAAGCAATGGAGGAAAAAGTAAAAAATTTCCAAAACCCAGTGGATACACCTATTACATTACAGGAAGTAGCAGAGAGAATCTCTTCCATAAGATGTAGAAAAGCCGGTGGCCTGGATGGAATCCTACCAGAAATGCTGAAGTACAGCCCACCAGAAATACAGGCTGCAATGGTTAAACTCTTCAATATTGTGCTAAGTGCCGGCTACTTCCCTCGTACCTGGAACCAAGGCCTCATCACACCCATCCACAAGAATGGGGACAGGTATGACCCAGCCAACTACAGAGGCATATGTGTCAGCAGCAACCTGGGGAAACTGTTCAACAGCATCCTGAACAAGAGGATCCTCAGTTTCCTCACCGAACATAACGTCCTCAGCAAGAGCCAAGCAGGGTTCATGCCAAACCACCGCACCACTGACCACATCTATACCCTGCACAGCCTCATTCAGAGACACGTCCACAATACAAAGAACGGGAAGATATACGCCTGTTTCGTGGACTTTAAAAAGGCCTTTGATTCGGTGTGGCACCCGGGCTTATTCCTGAAACTGCTGGAGAGCGGAATAGGAGGAAAGACCTACGATGTTATCAAAAGCTCCTACACCGAGAACCTCTGCAGTGTGAGTGTGAACGGTAAAAGAACGGCTTATTTCCAGCAGAGCCGTGGAGTCAGACAAGGCTGCAGCCTAAGTCCAACGCTCTTCAACATTTACATCAACGAGCTGGCTACCGCTCTGGAATCTTCCACAGCACCAGGTCCCACCCTCCACGACACCCAGGTGAAATTCCTGCTGTATGCAGATGACCTGCTGCTTCTGTCACCAACCGAGAAAGGCCTCCAAGACAACCTGGAGAAATTCAGCTCCACCTGGGCACTACCGGTCAACCTAAAGAAAACCAACATCATGGTGTTCCAGAGGAGAAAGAGAAAATTAGACCAGCACCCTTCATTTGTCCTCAACAACTGCGCCCTTACAGGAACAGACAAATATACCTACCTGGGCCTAGAGCAGACCCGGGCAAGGGGCGGCCCGCGGGCCGCATCCGGCCCGCCGGCTGTCAGTGACCGGCCCGCGGAGGCGCTCCGGCAGTCTCAGGGCCCCGGCATCAGCTGGCACAATACTTACCTCTCCCGTGCCTCCGCTGCTGCAGCTCCGGGCTCCACCGGCGCTTCCTCTCACAGCCGGCCGCTGAATGACGTCATCATTCAGCGGCCGGCTGTGTCAGAGAGCGGGGACGCTGGACAGGTAAGACGTGTCTCTGTGTGTGTCTGTGTCTATGTAGTGCGGTGCTTTGTGTGTGTGTGTGTGTGTGTGTGTATGTGAGAGAGTGCTTGTGTGCTGTCTGTGTGTGATGATGGCAGGCATTGCTGATAATGGGGAGGCATTGATGATGGGGAGAAGATGATGATGATGATGGGCAGGCATTGATGATGATGATGGGAGAAGATGATGATAATGGGCAGGTATTGATGATAATGGGCAGGTATTGATGATAATGGGCAGGCATTGATGATGGGGAGAAGATGATGATGATGATGGGCAGGCATTGATGATGATGGGGAGAAGATGATGATAATGGGCAGGTATTGATGATAATGGGGAGAAGATGATGATAATGGGCAGGCATTGATGATGGGGAGAAGATGATGATGATGATGGGCAGGCATTGATGATGATGGGGAGAAGATGATGATAATGGGCAGGTATTGATGATAATGGGCAGGCATTGATGATGGGGAGAAGATGATGATGGGCAGGCATTGCTGATAATGGGGAGGCATTGATAATGATGGGGAGAAGATGATGATAATGGGCAGGTATTGATGATAATGGGCAGGCATTGATGATGGGGAGAAGATGATGATGGGCAGGCATTGCTGATAATGGGGAGGCATTGATGATGATGGGGAGAAGATGATGATAATGGGCAGGCATTGATGATAATGGGCAGGCATTGATGATGGGGAGAAGATGATGATGGGCAGGCATTGCTGATAATGGGGAGGCATTGATGATGATGGGGAGAAGATGATGATAATGGGCAGGTATGTATATATACAGTATACAGTATATATATATTATATATATATATAATATATTATATATATATATGTATATATGTATATATACAGTATTGGGTAGATCGGAGTTAATTATATTAGTCCGGCCCTCTAAAACCATCCCAATTTCTCATGCGGCCCCCTGGCAAAATTAATTGCCCACCCCTGGCCTAGAGATTCACCGGTCAGGAAGCTTCAAACAAGCCATAGAGACCCTGAAAGACAAGGCATGTAAAACCTTCTATGGCATCCGAAGGAAACTTTACCATCTGAAGCCACCAGTGAGAGTCTGGTTAAAAATCTTCGACTCGGTCATAGCCCCAATCCTCCTGTATGGCAGTGAAGTCTGGGGTCCTCACACCTACCCAGACTGGTCAAGATGGGATTCCAGCCCAACAGAAATATTCCACCTGGAATTCTGCAAGCACCTTCTCCAAGTCCATCGGAGCACCTCCAACAGTGCCTGCCGGGCCGAGCTGGGCAGATTCCCTCTACACCTAACGGTTCTAAAGAGGGCACTGTCATTCCGGGCTCACCTACGTAGGAGCAATCCAAGCTCCCATCACCATAAAGCCCTGACACACGTAGGCGAAACAGAAAACTAGGACCCTCGGAACAGCTCACCCAAACCCAACCTGACCAGAACACCAATCACAACAACCTGACAAAAGCCGAAATCAGGAAGATGGTAGACGAAGGCCAGGAGAGGTATGTCAGTGACTGGAAGAACGACATCATCAGCTCCCAGAAACTGACCATGTACCGGAGTCTACAGAGAGACTACAGTCTGGCCCCATACCTGGAGAAACTCCCAGACCCCAGAGACCGCCAGATCCTGAGCCGGTATAGACTCAGCGCCCACAGTCTGGCCATCGAATCCGGCCGACACAGGCAGAGCTACAAGCCCAGGGAGGAAAGACTATGCCAACACTGTGACCAGGAGGCCATAGAGGACGAAACCCACTTCCTGCTACACTGCTCCAAATACTCAGCAGTGAGGGACACTCACTTCAGGAGACTCTCACATCTCTTCCCGGATTTCATCACCATGAAGGAGGAAGAGAAAACATATATCTTGCTGGGGGAAGAAGAGAGAGCAGCGGAGATAGCAGCGCGGTATGTGAGTGAATGCCATAGACTGCGAGAAAGAGAACTATGATATGCCATAGACTTCTATAGCCCCCACCCCGGATCTGCCCCCATCACCCCTCCCTATGCCATGGACTTTTATAGCCCCCACCCTGGACCTGCGCCCCCATCACCCCTCCCTATGCCATGGACTTCCATAGCCCCCACCCTGGATCTGCCCCTACTCAACATCCCTATCCCTATCCCCCTTTGGTACACTTGCTTTGGCAAAACTAATGTGTATTTAGTCCTGCCAATAAAGCTTATTTGAATTTGAATTTGAATATATATCCTCCATGTATACTCCTCATACACTACATTATATATATCCCCCATGTATACTCCTGATACACTACATTATATATATATATCCCCATGTATACTCCTCATACACTACATTATATATATATATATATCCCCATGTATACTCCTCATACACTACATTATATATATATCCTCCATGTATACTCCTCATACACTACATTATATATATATATCCTCCATGTATACTCCTCATACACTACATTATATATATATATATATATCCTCCATGTATTCTCCTCATACACTACATTATATATATATATCCTCCATGTATACTCCTCATACACTATATTATATATATATCCTCCATGTATTCTCCTCATACACTACATTATATATATATATCCTCCATGTATTCTCCTCATACACTACATTATATATATATCCTCCATGTATACTCCTCATACACTACATTATATATATATCCCCATGTATACTCCTCATACACTACATTATATATATATCCTCCATGTATTCTCCTCATACCCTACATTATATATATATCCTCCATGTATACTCCTCATACACTACATTTATAATATATATCCTCCATGTATACTCCTCATACACTACATTATATATATATATCCTCCATGTATTCTCCTCATACACTACATATATATATATATCCTCCATGTATACTCCTCATACACTACATTATATATATATATCCTCCATGTATACTCCTCATACACTACATTATATATATATCCTCCATGTATTCTCCTCATACACTACATTATATATATATATCCTCCATGTATACTCCTCATACACTACATTATATATAATTATATATATATATATATAATATATCCTCCATGTATTCTCCTCATACACTACATTATATATATATATCCTCCATGTATACTCCTCATACACTATATTATATATATATCCTCCATGTATACTCCTCATACACTACATTATATATATATATCCCCATGTATACTCCTCATACACTACATTATATATATATATCCTCCATGTATACTTCTCATACACTACATTACATATATATCCTCCATGTATACTCCTCATACACTACATTATATATATATCCCCATGTATACTCCTCATACACTACATTATATATATATATCCTCCATGTATTCTCCTCATACACTACATTATATATATATCCTCCATGTATACTCCTCATACACTACATTATATATATATCCCCATGTATACTCCTCATACACTACATTATATATATATATCCTCCATGTATACTCCTCATACACTACATTATATATATATCCTCCATGTATACTCCTCATACACTACATTATATATATATATCCCCATGTATACTCCTCATACACTACATTATATATATATATCCCCATGTATACTCCTCATACACTACATTATATATCTATATATCCCATGTATACTCCTCATACACTACATTATATATATATACCCCCCATGTATACTCCTCATACACTACATTATATATATATCCCCATGTATACTCCTCATACACTACATTATATATATATATCCCCCATGTATACTCCTCATACACTACATTATATATATATATATATCCCCCATGTATACTCCTCATACACTACATTATATATATATCCCCATGTATACTCCTCATACACTACATTATATATATATATCCCCATGTATACTCCTCATACACTACATTATATATATATATCCCCATGTATACTCCTCATACACTACATTATATATATATATATCCTCCATGTATTCTCCTCATACACTACATTATATATATATATCCCCATGTATTCTCCTCATACACTACATTATATATATATCCTCCATGTATACTCCTCATACACTACATTATATATATATATCCCCATGTATACTCCTCATACACTACATTATATATATATTCCCATGTATACTCCTCATACACTACATTATATATATATATATCCCCATGTATACTCCTCATACACTACATTATATATATATCCCCATGTATACTCCTCATACACTACATTATATATATATCCTCCATGTATACTCCTCATACACTACATTATATATATATCCCCATGTATACTCCTCATACACTACATTATATATATATACCCCATGTATACTCCTCATACACTACATTATATATATATATCCTCCATGTATACTCCTCATACACTACATTATATATATATATCCCCATGTATACTCCTCATACACTACATTATATATATATTCCCCATGTATACTCCTCATACACTACATTATATATATATTATATCCCCATGTATACTCCTCATACACTACATTATATTATATATATATATATCCCCATGTATACTCCTCATACACTACATTATATATATATCCTCCATGTATACTCCTCATACACTACATTATATATATATCCCCATGTATACTCCTCATACACTACATTATATATATATCCCCATGTATACTCCTCATACACTACATTATATATATATATCCTCCATGTATACTCCTCATACACTACATTATATATATATTCCCATGTATACTCCTCATATACTACATTATATATATATATCCTCCATGTATACTCCTCATACACTACATTATATATATATCCCCATGTATACTCCTCATACACTACATTATATATATATCCTCCATGTATTCTCCTCATACACTATATTATATATATATCCCCCATGTATTCTCCTCATACACTACATTATATATATATCCCCATGTATACTCCTCATACACTACATTATATATATATATCCCCATGTATACTCCTCATACACTACATTATATATATATACCCATGTATACTCCTCATACACTACATTATATATATATCCTCCATGTAGTCTCCTCATACACTACATTATATATATATATATCCCCATGTATACTCCTCATACACTACATTATACATATATCCCCATGTATTCTCCTCATACACTACATTATATATATATATCCCCATGTATACTCCTCATACACTACATTATATATATATATCCTCCATGTATACTCCTCATACACTACATTATAATATATATCCCCATGTATACTCCTCATACACTACATTATATATATATATATATATCCCATGCATACTCCTCATACACTACATTATATATATATATCCTCCATGTATACTCCTCATATACTACATTATATATATATATATATCCCCATGTATACTCCTCATACACTACATTATATATATATCCTCCATGTATTCTCCTCATACACTACATTATATATATATCCTCCATGTATTCTCCTCATACACTACATTATATATATATATCCTCCATGTATTCTCCTCATACACTACATTATATATATATCCTCCATGTATACACCTCATACACTACATTATATATATATATCCCCATGTATACTCCTCATACACTACATTATATATATATATCCTCCATGTATACTCCTCATACACTACATTATATATATATATCCTCCATGTATACTCCTCATACACTACATTATATATATATCCTCCATGTATTCTCCTCATACACTACATTATATATATATATATATTCCTCCATGTATACTCCTCATACACTACATTATATATATATATATATATCCTCCATGTATACTCCTCATACACTACATTATATATAATATCCTCCATGTATACTCCTCATACACTACATTATATATATATATCCTCCATGTATACTCCTCATACACTACATTATATATATATCCTCCATGTATTCTCCTCATACACTACATTATATATATATATATATATCTCCCCATGTATACTCCTCATACACTACATTATATATATATCCCCCATGTATACTCCTCATACACTACATTATATATATATATCATCCTGCAACCCCAAAACAATCTATTAGATTCCTACAAATCTATCTTCTTAGAAATGGAATTATAATTACTATATAACCACAAAATGGAAAGCACAATTTAGAAGTAAATGGCAAAGCACATGGCTGGAGACACAGCACACCAGGGTCAGTATGGAGACACACAGGGGCAGAAGAGCAGTAAAGTCAGCAAAGGAAAAGCAATGAGGGAGAATCCAGAAACCCTATATTCTGATTACACTAAAGACGAAAGGAGAACCAACGTGGTATTCCGCACAGACCATCTCTCAGCCTGGCACACCGCCCTGTGCAAGCATTATAAACATATATCTCAGTGCAACACCAATACTGGCCGGCAGATTAAAATTAAAAAACAACGCAGAAGATGACACACACTCACTCACTATAACTTTGTACAATACTGGCACCGTCATGGTGCAAGGGAATAAGGACAATCTGCAGCAGTTCGATGACCTTTTTATTGAAATCAGTGAACAGGCAAAAATCCTTAGAAAGACACTTGCAGAGGCCATTTCTAATGCTCACATATCTACAGAGAAGACCTCCAGGGCCCCTACCCCAACACTTCACACCTCTCCCCTGAGAACATCAGAGACTGTCTATCTCAATTAGAAGGAGACTTGGCTCAAATTAAGGAAGAACTTCAAGAAACTCACATAGAAATGCAAATGACCAAGCAACAAATGAGATCAATAAGCTGAAATGTGAGTTCAACTCAGCTCTCCAGAAAATAAGAGAGGAAATGAGCGAATTACAAAATGACAATGAAAGGCTCAGAAAGGAGATAGCAGAACTCAAAACACAGAGTCCTCAATGTCTGACCCAGCAGGGGGCAATGGAAAACAAACCAGAGTGCAGAAAACATGGCCTCCACTGACCAGAATGTGGAGACCCCAAATAACAACACAGCAATAACCTATAATATGAATAATACTGAAACCAAGAAAAGTGAGCCAGCAAGAAGCCAACCAACCACCAGCAAAGCCAGCATCACAGACCCCCACCATCAGCCACTTAACCCATCCCAGACACCACAAAGCCCGGATATCGTCCTAATAATGGACTCAAATGGGAAGTACCTAAATGCACAACGGCTATTCCCAGGAAAACGGGTCAGAAAAATCCACTGTGCAACTATTGAACAGGCGACAGAGGTCATCAATAATCCACGTTTTTACCAACCCAAACCATATTATTATACACACAGGTACAAACAATCTGCCAGACCAGCACAAGCAGATCGCAGGACAACTGGCCCAACTAGCAAAGACGGCAAAACTAAAATTCCCAGACAGCAAAATCATTCTGTCATCTCTGCTCCCAACAAAGGACATATCCAGGCAAACCACCCAAAGCATCAATATGGAACTGACAGAAAAGGTCAAGACTGTCCCAAACGTGACCCTGGCACAACACCTTTCCATAAACCACCATCACCTATATGATAATAAGCACCTCAACAAACAAGGGGTCAGCCTCCTGGCCAAAGAGCTGAAAGACATCGTACTAACCAGAGGACCAGGCCTGGATTCAACAGTGACCAACATCACACGAAAGACCCCTAACAATAAAAAGACAGAAAACCCCAATCCAATCTCCAGAAGCTGGAAACAAAGCTCTTCACCCAAAATCAGACCATCAGAGGAGGAGACCTCCATGGAGGGGTCCACCGATCCCACACAGATACACGCAGAGCAGAGATATGGATGAGGTAAAGACCCTGCTCAGCGCACTATGCAGGAAACTAATGTGACTGGATGGAACCAAGCACACCTACAAAACAGTCAGAAATCCAGTTTGTCCTACACAGCCATACTCATTACAAGGTATATACACACAAGATATATAGAAAAAAAAAAAAAAATGACTTCACTTACAATCAGCAGCTGGAATATTCAGGGTCTCAACACCTCGACCTTTGGATGTAAAACAAATGACCCGGACTTTATAAAAAGACTGAAAAATATAGACATCCAGATCCTCCTGGAAACATGGACCAGAGCCGAAAACGAATCCCTGGCGCCCATCGGATACAGGGAAATCTCTGTCCCTGCCCTGAAAAATAAAAACATCAAACAGGGCGAAGCTCAGGAGGAATACTGATCTGGTATAAAGACGAGCTCCACCAATACATCAAACGGTGAAGAGAGGAAGCAGCCACATATGGATCAGGATCAGCAGCTCCATCCTCACCTCTCAGTCTGATGTCCACCTCTGCGCCACCTATATACCACCGCCAGAGTCCCCCTACTTCAATCCAGAGAGCTTCGAGATCTTACAAAGAGAAGCCGCCCACTATCAGGCCCTGGGCAAAGTTCTCATCTTTGGGGACCTCAACGCAAGAACAGGGAGAGAAAACGACTTCCTGACCACGGATGGGAACATCTACATATTTGGAGCAGAGAATGACGGCCAAGACTCAGTACACACAGAGAGAAGCAGCTATGACAGTACAGTCAACAAAAGTGGTAAAAAGCTCCTGAACGTATGTAGAAGTTTAGGACTTCATATTCTTAATGGACGTACCAAAGGAGACTCTTTTGGGAGGTATACACTAAACTCCCATGTAGGGAGGAGTGTAGTAGATTATGCCATTACAGACATGAACCGGGCAAACATCAGCGCCTTCATAGTCACCCCACAAACGCACCTGTCAGACCACAGCCAACTTCTTCTGTACTTGAAATCTACAGAGAAACCACCCACTCAAAAGCCACAGCATAGCGGCCTCTTCAACCGGCCTCCATCCTATAAATGGTCCAAAACGTCGGCACTAAAGTATAAAGAGGCTCTCAGCAGACCCGAAATACAGCGGATGCTCCACCACTTCTACAACCACGAGTACCAGCCTAACCCAAAGGGAGTGAGTCAAGCTACAAAAGACCTCAACAATATATTCTATGCAATGGCCAGACTGTCCGACCTTAAAAAAGTTGACTACAAGAGACCAAAAGAAAAACAGATCAATGGTTGGTTTGACAGAGAATGTAAAGCCGTACGGAAGACCCTGAGAACTGCTTCAAACAAGAAACATAGAGACCCCAACCACCCTGGTCTGAGGGAAGCCTATGAAACCATACAAAGACAGTACAAAACCATCCTCAGGAGGAAGAAGCAGAGTTACATCTCTACCAAGCTCAGCCAACTCCAGGATGCTCTTCGGGACAATTCCTTCTGGGAACTATGGAACCACATGGGCACAAAAGACAAGAAAAACAACATCCATATCCAAAATGGCAACATCTGGCTCCAGTACTTCAAAGACCTCTATAAAGACATCCCAAAGGAAGAACTAAACCAAGAACAGGAAAACATAATGGCAAAACTAAAAGCAATGGAGGAAAAAGTAAAAAATTTCCAAAACCCCGTGGATACACCTATTACATTACAGGAAGTAGCAGAGAGAATCTCTGCCATAAGATGTAGAAAAGCCGGTGGCCTGGATGGAATCCTACCAGAAATGCTGAAGTACAGCCCACCAGAAATACAGGCTGCAATGGTTAAACTCTTCAATATTGTGCTAAGTGCTGGCTACTTCCCTCGTACCTGGAACCAAGGCCTCATCACACCCATCCACAAGAATGGGGACAGGTATGACCCAGCCAACTACAGAGGCATATGTGTCAGCAGCAACCTGGGGAAACTGTTCAACAGCATCCTGAACAAGAGGATCCTCAGTTTCCTCACCGAACATAACGTCCTCAGCAAGAGCCAAGCAGGGTTCATGCCAAACCACCGCACCACTGACCACATCTATACCCTGCACAGCCTCATTCAGAGACACGTCCACAATACAAAGAACGGGAAGATATACGCCTGTTTCGTGGACTTTAAAAAGGCCTTTGATTCGGTGTGGCACCCGGGCTTATTCCTGAAACTGCTGGAGAGCGGAATAGGAGGAAAGACCTACGATGTTATCAAAAGCTCCTACACCGAGAACCTCTGCAGTGTGAGTGTGAACGGTAAAAGAACGGCTTATTTCCAGCAGAGCCGTGGAGTCAGACAAGGCTGCAGCCTAAGTCCAACGCTCTTCAACATTTACATCAACGAGCTGGCTACCGCTCTGGAATCTTCCACAGCACCAGGTCCCACCTCCACGACACCCAGGTGAAATTCCTGCTGTATGCAGATGACCTGCTGCTTCTGTCACCAACCGAGAAAGGCCTCCAAGACAACCTGAAAATCTTAGAGAAATTCAGCTCCACCTGGGCACTACCGGTCAACCTAAAGAAAACCAACATCATGGTGTTCCAGAGGAGAAAGAGAAAATTAGACCAGCACCCTTCATTTGTTCTCAACAACTGCGCCCTTACAGGAACAGACAAATATACCTACCTGGGCCTAGAGATCCACCGGTCAGGAAGCTTCAAACAAGCCATAGAGACCCTGAAAGACAAGGCATGTAAAACCTTCTATGGCATCCGAAGGAAACTCTACCATCTGAAGCCACCAGTGAGGGTCTGGTTAAAAATCTTCGACTCTGTCATCGCCCCAATCCTCCTGTATGGCAGTGAAGTCTGGGGTCCTCACACCTACCCAGACTGGTCAAGGTGGGATTCCAGCCCAACAGAAATATTCCACCTGGAATTCTGCAAGCACCTTCTCCAAGTCCACCGGAGCACCTCCAACAGTGCCTGCCGGGCCGAGCTGGGCAGATTCCCTCTACACCTAACGGTTCTAAAGAGGGCACTGTCATTCGGGCTCACCTACATAGGAGCAATCCAAGCTCCCATCACCATAAAGCCCTGACACACGTAGGTGAAACAGAAAAACTAGGACCCTTGGAACAGCTCACCCAAACCCAACCTGACCAGAACACCAATCACAACAACCTGACAAAAGCCGAAATCAGGAAGATGGTAGACGAAGGCCAGAAGAGGTATGTCAGTGACTGGAAGAACGACATCATCAGCTCCCAGAAACTGACCATGTACCGGAGTCTACAGAGAGACTACAGTCTGGCCCCATACCTGGAGAAACTCCCGGACCCCAGAGACCGCCAGATCCTGAGCCGGTATAGACTCAGTGCCCACAGTCTGGCCATCGAATCCGGCCGACACAGGCAGAGCTACAAGCCCAGGGAGGAAAGACTATGCCAACACTGTGACCAGGAGGCCATAGAGGACGAAACCCACTTCCTGCTACACTGCTCCAAATACTCAGCAGTGAGGGACACTCACTTCAGGAGACTCTCACATCTCTTCCCGGATTTCATCACCATGAAGGAGGAAGAGAAAACATATATCTTGCTGGGGGAAGAAGAGAGAGCAGCGGAGATAGCAGCGCGGTATGTGAGCGAATGTCATAGACTGCGAGAAAGAGAACTATGATAGGCCATGGACTTCTATAGCCTCCACCCCGGATCTGCCCCTACCCAACATCCCTATGCCATGGACTTCTATAGCCCCCATCCCGGATCTGCGCCCCCATCACCCCTCCCTAAGCCATGGACTTCCACAACCCTACCCTAGATCCGTCCCTACCCAACATCCCTATCCCTATTCCCTTTTGTACACTTGCTTTGGCAAAACTAATGTGTATTTAGTCCTGCCAATAAAGCTTCTTTGAATTTGAATTTGAATTTGAATTTGAATTTATATCCCCCATGTATACTCCTCATACACTACATTATATATATATCCCCATGTATACTCCTCATACACTACATTATATATATATATCCTCCATGTATACTCCTCATACACTACATTATATATATATCCTCCATGTATTCTCCTCATACACTACATTATATATATCCTCCATGTATTCTCCTCATACTCTACATTATATATATATATCCTCCATGTATACTCCTCATACACTACATTATATATATATCCTCCATGTATACTCCTCATACACTACATTATATATATATATCCCCATGTATACTCCTCATACACTACATTATATATATATCATCCATGTATACTCCTCATACACTACATTATATATATATATATATATATATCCCCATGTATACTCCTCATACACTACATTATATATATATATCCCCATGTATACTCCTCATACACTACATTATATATATATATCCTCCATGTATACTCCTCATACACTACATTATATATATATCCCCATGTATACTCCTCATACACTACATTATATATATCCCCATGTATACTCCTCATACACTACATTATATATATATCCCCATGTATACTCCTCATACACTACATTATATATATATCCCCATGTATACTCCTCATACACTACATTATATATATATCCTCCATGTATACTCCTCATACACTAATTATATATATATCCTCCATGTATACTCCTCATACACTACATTATATATATATCCCCATGTATACTCCTCATACACTACATTATATATAATATCCTCCATGTATACTCCTCATACACTACATTATATATATATCCTCCATGTATACTCCTCATACACTATATTATATATATATCCTCCATGTTATCCTCATACACTACATTATATATATCACATGTATCTCTATAACTATTATATATATATCCCCATGTATACTCCTCATACACTACATTATATATATATCCTCCATGTATACTCCTCATACACTACATTATATATATATCCCCATGTATACTCCTCATACACTACATTATATATATATCCCCATGTATACTCCTCATACACTACATATATATATATATCACTATATTATATCCATACCCATACATTATATTATATATCCCCATGTATATCTCATCATACATTATATATATCCCCATGTATACTCCTCATACACTACATTATATATATTATATCCTCCATTTATATATCCATGTATACTCCTCATACACTACTATATAATATATATATATATCCCCATGTATACTCCTCATACACTACATTATATATATATCCCCATGTATACTCCTCATACACTACATTATATATATATATATATCCCATGTATATCCTCATACACTACATTATATATATCCCCATGTATACTCCTCATACACTACATTATATATATATTATATATATATTATCCCCATGTATACTCCTCATACACTACATTATATATATATATCCCCATGTATACTCCTCATACACTACATTATATATATATATATCCCCATGTATACTCCTCATACACTACATTATATATATATATCCTCCATGTATACTCCTCATACACTACATTATATTATATATCCCCATGTATACTCCTCATACACTACATATATATATATATCCCCATGTATACTCCTCATACACTACATTATTATATATATTATATCCCTACCTACATTATATATATATCCCCATTACTCAACACTACATTATATATATATATCCCCATGTATACTCCTCATACACTACATTATATATATATACCCCATGTATACTCCTCATACACTACATTATATATATATATATATCCCCATGTATACTCCTCATACACTACATTATATATATATATATCCCCATGTATACTCCTCATACACTACATATATATATATATATCCCCCATGTATACTCCTCATACACTACATTATATATATATCCTCCATGTATTCTCCTCATACACTACATTATATATATATCCCCATGTATCTCCTCATACACTACATTATATATATATCCTCCATGTATACTCCTCATACACTACATTATATATATATATCCTCCATGTATACTCCTCATACACTACATTATATATATATATATATCCTCCATGTATACTCCTCATACACTACATTATATATATATCCTCCATGTATACTCCACATACACTACATTATATATATATATCCTCCATGTATTCTCCTCATACACTACATTATATATATATCCCCATGTATTCTCCTCATACACTACATTATATATATATATCCTCCATGTATCTCCTCATACACTACATTATATATATATCCCCATGTATTCTCCTCATACACTACATTATATATATATCCCCATGTATACTCCTCATACACTACATTATATATATATCCCCATGTATACTCCTCATACACTACATTATATATATATATCCCCATGTATACTCCTCATACACTACATTATATATATATATATCCTCATGTATACTCCTCATACACTACATTATATATATATATATATCCCCATGTATACTCCTCATACACTACATTATATATATATCCTCCATGTATACTCCTCATACACTACATTATATATATATCCCCATGTATACTCCTCATACACTACATTATATATATATATCCTCCATGTATACTCCTCATACACTACATTATATATATATTATATATATATATATATCCCCATGTATACTCCTCATACACTACATTATATATATATCCTCCATGTATATTCCTCATACACTACATTATATATATATCCCATGTATACTCCTCATACACTAGATTATATATATTATATATATATATATAATCCCCATGTATACTCCTCATACACTACATTATATATATATCCTCCATGTATACTCCTCATACACTACATTATATATATATCCCCATGTATACTCCTCATACACTACATTATATATATATCCCCATGTATACTCCTCATACACTACATTATATATATATATCCTCCATGTATTCTCCTCATACACTACATTATATATATATCCTCCATGTATACTCCTCATACACTACATTATATATATATATTCCCATGTATACTCCTCATACACTACATTATATATATATCCTCCATGTATACTCCTCATACACTACATTATATATATATATTCCCATGTATACTCCTCATACACTACATTATATATATATCCTCCATGTATACTCCTCATACACTACATTATATATATATATTCCCATGTATACTCCTCATACACTACATTATATATATATCCTCCATGTATACTCCTCATACACTACATTATATATATATCCCATGTATACTCCTCATACACTACATTATATATATATCCCCATGTATTCTCCTCATACACTACATTATATATATATATCCTCCATGTATACTCCTCATACACTACATTATATATATATATCCCCATGTATACTCCTCATACACTACATTATATATATATCCTCCATGTATACTCCTCATACACTACATTATATATATATATCCCCATGTATACTCCTCATACACTACATTATATATATATATCCCCATGTATTCTCCTCATACACTACATTATATATATATATCCCCATGTATACTCCTCATACACTACATTATATATATATATATCCTCCATGTATACTCCTCATACACTACATTATATATTATATCCCCATGTATACTCCTCATACACTACATTATATATATATCCTCCATGTATTCTCCTCATACACTACATTATATATATATCCTCCATGTATTCTCCTCATACACTACATTATATATATATATCTTCCATGTATTCTCCTCATACACTACATTATATATATATCCTCCATGTATACACCTCATACACTACATTATATATATATATATCCTCCATGTATACACCTCATACACTACATTATATATATATATATCCTCCATGTATACTCCTCATACACTACATTATATATATATCCTCCATGTATACACCTCATACACTACATTATATATATATATATCCTCCATGTATACTCCTCATACACTACATTATATATATATCCTCCATGTATTCTCCTCATACACTACATTATATATATATATCCTCCATGTATACTCCTCATACACTACATTATATATATATCCTCCATGTATTCTCCTCATACACTACATTATATATATATCCTCCATGTATACTCCTCATACACTACATCATACAGTACAGACCAAAAGTTTGGACACGCCTTCTCATTCAAAGATGTTTCAGTATCTTCATGACTATGAAAATTGTAGAATCACACTGAAGGCATCAAAACTATGAATTATCACATGTGGAATTATACATTACACATACCTCCCAACTTTTGAAGATGGGAAAGAGGGATAAAGTTTGCGGCATATTTTAGGCCACGCCCCGACCACACCCATTCCCCAACTAGTCACACTCATGTCCACGCCCATTTAGCACTGGTGATCACACTGACTGGTACTGAGTAAAAGAAAGAACAGAGAGAGAAAAAAGAAAACAGAGAAAGGAGAGAGAGAAAGAGGGGAAAGAAAGAAGAGAGAGAAAGAAAGAGAAAAAGAAAGGGGAAAGAAAGAACAGAGAGAGAGAGAAAGAAAGAGGGGAAAGAGAGAGAGAAAGAAAAAAAGAACAGAGAGAAAGGAAGAAAGAAAGAGGGGAAAGAACAGAGAGAGAGAAAAACGAAAGAGGGGAAAGAAAGAACAGAGAGATAGAGAAAAAGAAAGAAACAGAGAGAGATAGGGTGAGTTTCCACGATCAGGATTCCTTCAGGAAATGCTGCGTGTTTGGCGCTGTGCGTTAGCGCAGCGCCAAACACGCAGCGTCCAGATGTTACAGCATAGTGGAGGGGATTTTAAGAAATCCCGTCTCCACTATGCATAACAACACGCAGGCGGAAGACCTGCGTTTCCGGACATGCGGCGCGTCTTTTCAGACCGCAGCATGTCCTAGCGTATTGCGGCGACGCTGCGTCGCCGCAACGGAATTTAACACAGGGCTTTGTAGCCCTGCGTTCTTTCCGGAAAGAGGGGAAAGAAAGAACAGAAAGAAAGAAAAAGAACAGAGAGAAAGAGAGATGGGAAAGAAAGAACAGAGAGAAAGAAAGAACAGAGAGAGAGAAAGAAACAGAGAGAGAAAGAAATAAAGATTCTATAAAGATACTATAGCAGCCCGGCTCCCATTGTAGTGCCCACCTGAGCCTCCCGATGCAGGACATATCATGATCCGCTCACATGGCCGACATCCCCGATTCCAAGGCGAGGACACGGTGATGGATCTGAAGCATTCCTGAAGTGCCTCCATGGTTCCGTCACAATCTCCTCCCGAAATTACCTAATTTCCGGTTATCTTCCAGCACGTCACTTCTGGTGGAACATCACGTGCGAATTTTAAAGTGCTCCTCGGGGCTCCGGCATGTACTCCTGTGTCCACGGGAAAAGCTCCCAGCCGGGACAGCGGGGCAGACTCCCAAAATCGGGAGTGTCCCGCTGAATTTTCACACCTCATACACACACGGTTCCGCTTTGTATGCCTCGTATACACACGGCTCAGCTCCGTCCACTTCGCACACACAAGGCTCCACTCCGTACACCTTGTACACATACGACTCCACTCCGTAAACCTTGTACACATGCGGCTTTGCAGCATACACCTCGTACACACGCGGCTCCGCTCCGGACACCTCATACACACGCGGCTCCGCTCCGGACACCTCGTACACACGTGGCTCCGCTCCGGACACCTCGTACACACGCGGCTCCGCTCCGTACACCTCGTACACACGCGGCTCCGCTCCATACACCTCGTACACACGCGGCTCCCCTCCGTACACCTCGTACACACGCGGCTCCGCTCCGTACACCTCTTACACACGGCTCCGCTCCGTACACCTCGTACACACACGGCTCCGCTCCGTACACCTCGTACACACACGGCTCCGCTCTGTACACTTCGTACACACACGGCTCCACTCCGTACACCTCGTACACACGGCTCCGCTCCGTACACATCATACACACTACAGCACTGCTACATCCACACTGTAAACCCGAGTCCCGACCCCCACACACTTACCCTCATCCAGCACCATGTGACAACCATCACAGCGCAGAGTCCTGCACACAAGGAGGACACTGATCATGTGACCCCTGACTCCTCCCCTCCTGTGACCTCATCACAGGTCCTGTGGGCACAGAAGACTACAGCAATAGCAGCGTCATTGCTAGCTGCTGTGAGGCTAAGCTGTAGAGACAGGGAGGGCAGGAAAGGGTGCGGGGGGCGTGGCGGCTCGTCTCACTGCGGGACACATAGTGTCCTCAGCGGGACAGCGGGGTCAGAATCGGGACTGTCCCGCTAAATCCGGGACAGTTGGGAGGTATGCATTACACTTTACAAAAAAGTGTGAAACAAATGAAAATATGTCTTATATTCTAGGTTCTTCAAAGTAGCCACCTTTTGCTTTGATTACTGCTTTGCACACTCTTGGCATTCTCTTGATGAGCTTCAAGAGGTAGTCACCGGGAATGGTCTTCCAACAGTCTTGAAGGAGTTCCCAGAGATGCTTAGCACTTGTTGGCCTTTTGCCTTCACTCTGCGGTCCAGCTCACCCCAAACCATCTCGATTGGGTTCAGGTCTGGTGACTGTGGAGGCCAGGTCATCTGGCGTAGCACCCCATCACTCTCCTTCTTGGTCAAATAGCCCTTACACAGCCTGGAGGTGTTTGGGGTCATTGTCCTGTTGAAAAATAAATGATGGTCCAACTAAACGCAAACCGGATGGAAGCAAGGTGCTGTGGTAGCCATGCTGGTTCAGTATGCCTTCAATTTTGAATAAATCCCCAACAGTGTCACCAGCAAAGCACCCCACACATCATCACACCACCTCTCCATGCTTCACAGTGGGAACCAGGCATGTAGAGTCCATCCGTTCACCTTTTCTGCGTCGCACAAAGACACGGTGGTTGGAACCAAAGATCTCAAATTTGGACTCATCAGACCAAAGCACAGATTTCCACTGGTCTAATGTCCATTCCTTGTGTTCTTTAGCCCAAACAAGTCTCTTCTGCTTGTTGCCTGTCCTTAGCAGTGGTTTCCTAGCAGCTATTTTACCATGAAGGCTGCTGCACAAAGTCTCCTCTTAACAGTTGTTGTAGAGATGTGTCTGCTGCTAGAACTCTGTGTGGCATTGACCTGGTCTCTAATCTGAGCTGCTGTAAACCTGCGATTTCTGAGGCTGGTGACTCGGATAAACTTATCCTCAGAAGCAGAGGTGACTCTTGGTCTTCCTTTCCTGGGGTGGTCCTCATGTGAGCCAGTTTCTTTATAGCACTTGATGGTTTTTGCAACTGCACTTGGGGAAACTTTCAAAGTTTTCCCAATTTTTCGGACTGACCTTCATTTCTTAAAGTAATGATGGCCACTCGTTTTTCTTTACTTAGCTGCTTTTTTCTTGCCATAATACAAATTCTAACAGTCTTATCAGTAGGACTATCAGCTGTGTATCCACCAGACTTCTGCACAACACAACTGATGGTCCCAACCCCATTTATAAGGCAAGAAATCACACTTATTAAACCTGACAGGGCACACCTGTGAACTGAAGACCATTCCCGGTGACTACCTCTTGAAGCTCATCAAGAGAATGCCAAGAGTGTGCAAAGCAGTCATCAAAGCAAAAGGTGAAGAACCTAGAATATAAGACATATTTTCAGTTGTTTCACACTTTTTTGTAAAGTGTAATGTATAATTCCACATGTGATAATTCATAGTTTTGATGCCTTCAGTGTGATTCTACAATCCTCATAGTCATGAAAATACAGAAAAATCTTTAAATGATTTTAAAACTTTTGGTCTGTACTGTATGTATATATCCCCCATGTATACTCCTCATACACTATAATTGTTAAATTACCACCACTGTGCAAGACACAGAAGTACAAGGTGTTCAGTGCTCAGAGACACGGCTGAGGTGAGGAGGCCGAGCCCGACCACCACTGAGCAAGACACAGAAGTACAAGGTGTTCAGTGCTCAGAGACACGGCCGAGGTGAGGAGGACGAGCCCGACCACCACTGAGCAAGACACAGAAGTACAAGGTGTTCACTGCTCAGAGACACGGCCGAGGTGAGGAGGCTGAGCCCGACCACCACTGAGCAAGACACAGAAGAACAAGGTGTTCAGTGCTCAGAGACACGGCTGAGGTGAGGAGGCCGATCCCGACCACCACTGAGCAAGACACAGAAGTACAAGGTGTTCAGTGCTCAGAGACACGGCTGAGGTGAGGAGGCCGAGCCCGACCACCACTGAGCAAGACACAGAAGTACAAGGTGTTCAGTGCTCAGAGACACGGCCGAGGTGAGGAGGCCGAGCCCGACCACCACTGAGCAAGACACAGAAGTACAAGGTGTTCACTGCTCAGAGACACGGCCGAGGTGAGGAGGCTGAGCCCGACCACCACTGAGCAAGACACAGAAGAACAAGGTGTTCAGTGCTCAGAGACACGGCTGAGGTGAGGAGGCCGAGCCCGACCACCACTGAGCAAGACACAGAAGTACAAGGTGTTCAGTGCTCAGAGACACGGCCGAGGTGAGGAGGCCGAGCCCGACCACCACTGAGCAAGACACAGAAGTACAAGGTGTTCACTGCTCAGAGACACGGCCGAGGTGAGGAGGCTGAGCCCGACCACCACTGAGCAAGACACAGAAGTACAAGGTGTTCAGTGCTCAGAGACACGGCCGAGGTGAGGAGGCCGAGCCCGACCACCACTGAGCAAGACACAGAAGTACAAGGTGTTCACTGCTCAGAGACACGGCCGAGGTGAGGAGGCTGAGCCCGACCACCACTGAGCAAGACACAGAAGAACAAGGTGTTCAGTGCTCAGAGACACGGCTGAGGTGAGGAGGCCGAGCCCGACCACCACTGAGCAAGACACAGAAGTACAAGGTGTTCAGTGCTCAGAGACACGGCCGAGGTGAGGAGGCCGAGCCCGACCACCACTGAGCAAGACACAGAAGTACAAGGTGTTCACTGCTCAGAGACACGGCCGAGGTGAGGAGGCTGAGCCCGACCACCACTGAGCAAGACACAGAAGTACAAGGTGTTCACTGCTCAGAGACACGGCCGAGGTGAGGAGGCTGAGCCCGACCACCACTGAGCAAGACACAGAAGTACAAGGTGTTCAGTGCTCAGAGACACGGCCGAGGTGAGGAGGCTGAGCCCGACCACCACTGAGCAAGACACAGAAGTGCAAGGTGTTCAGTGCTCAGAGATACGGCTGAGGTGAGGAGGCTGAGCCCGACCACCACTAAGCAAGACACAGAAGTACAAGGTGTTCAGTGCTCAGAGACACGGCTGAGGTGAGGAGGCTGAGCCCGACCACCACTGAGCAAGACACAGAAGTACAAGGTGTTCACTGCTCAGAGACACGGCCGAGGTGAGGAGGCTGAGCCCGACCACCACCGAGTAAGACACAGAAGTGCAAGGTGTTCACTGCTCAGAGACACGGCCGAGGTGAGGAGGCTGAGCCCGACCACCACTGAGCAAGACACAGAAGAACAAGGTGTGCAGTGCTCAGATACACGGCTGAGGTGAGGAGGCTGAGCCCGACCACCACTGAGCAAGACACAGAAGAACAAGGTGTGCAGTGCTCAGAGACACGGCTGAGGTGAGGAGGCTGAGCCCGACCACCACTGAGCAAGACACAGGGGTACAAGGTGTTCAGTGCTCAGAGACACGGCCGAGGTGAGGAGGCTGAGCCCGACCACCACTGAGCAAGACACAGGGGTACAAGGTGTTCAGTGCTCAGAGACACGGCCGAGGTGAGGAGGCTGAGCCCGACCACCACTGAGCAACACACAGAAGAAGTGGAAACGTCAGGACTGGGTCAATAATTCAGTACATAGAAATTCTCCTGAGATAATACCGCGCTGTGACTTCTTGTGTTCAGGATTCTTCATTTTCTGGACTGACGATCAGTCACAATGAGTGTGATAATTCTGGATACCGTTCGTGACGAGTGATGAGCGAATTTGTTCAGAAAACAATCGCCAAACATAAATTAGACAGAAATATGGCACATTTGGATTCGTGTTCGGAAATTCGAGGAAAAATTGATAAAATCGTTAACATTCGGTAAAAGCGCGGGAAACTATTTGTGTTGCCACAAAAGTGTTTTCAGCACTGTATCAGCGATAATGGTGTTGTATGATGAGTGTTTGGCTCGTGTGTGATGGGGAGAGTGGGTTTGCAGAGCTCAGAGGCGCGGCGTTCTTGTAAGCAGTCATTTTTTTTTCTAAAATTAAGTGTGCACATTGCGACCAGCCAATCACGGCGCAGGAAACACCCACAATGTCCTGACACATTGGCTTGTGTCATTGGCTACTAAAATCACATGTCCCTCTCCATATAACCTCCCGGCCCGAACACTGCCTTCATCGACCAATTCTCTACCTGGCTTCTTCACTTTCTCTCCACCATCATCATGGGTGACTTCAACATCCCCACTGATACCCTTCATTCAGCAGCCTCCAAACTCCTGTCCCTTACTTCATCCTTTGGATTTACTCAGTGGTCCTCCTCAGCCACCCACACGGATGGTCATACATTAGACCTGGTCTTCACCCGCCTCTGCTCCCTATCTAACTTCACAACCTCCCCTCTCCCTCTATCCGACCATCATCTGCTCACTTTCTCATCCCTGTCCTCCTCACCTGTCACCCATGTCCAGCAACATGCACACCCCCGCAGAAACCTTACACACCTAGACATCCACACACTCTCTGACTCTATTCTTTCACTGGCATCAATATCCTCACTCCACGATACAGACAGTGCCACTGCTTTCTACAATGCCACTCTCACATCGGCTATTGACACAGTCGCCCCTCTCGTTCATGGCAGAGTGCGACGTACCAACAGACAACCCTGGCACAATAACACCACTAAAAACCTCCGGCAAGAGTCCAGGATTACAGAGCGACGTTGGAAGAAAACAAATTCGCAAGACGACTTCACTGCATTCAAACAAGCAACACTCTCTTACAAATCTGCCCTCACCTCTGCTAAACAGGCCTACTTCACAACCCTCGTATCTTCCCTATCCTACAACCCCAAACAGTTATTCAAAACTTTTAACTCCCTTCTCCGCCCACCACTGCCCCCTCCTACCTCCCTCATCTCTGCTGAGGACTTTGCCACACACTTCAAAAATAAGATCGACCAAACAAGGCAAGTCTTCATTGTTCAACCACCACAACCCCTTTGTATACCAGACCAATGCCCTAACCCCATATCCTCCCTCTACAACATCACCGAAGGGGAGCTTAATTGTCTCCTCTCCAAATCGCACCTCACAACCTGTGCACTTGACCCCATCCCAACCCACTCCTCCCCAACCTCACGACCACTATTATCCCATCACTAACCCACCTCTTCAACCTATCACTAACTTCCGGTACCTTCCCTTCTGCTTTCAAACATGTCACAATCACGCCTATCCTTAAAAAGCCATCCCTCAACCCAATCGCTATGTCCAGCTATCGCCCAATATCGCTGCTCCCATTCGCTTCCAAACTCCTGGAGCTGCACGTCCACGCTGAGCTTTCCTACCACCTCTCTTCTAACTTGCTCTTTGACACTCTACAATCTGGTTTCCGCCCCCATCACTCCACTGAGACAGCCCTGACCAAAATTACTAATGACCTACTTACAGCCAAAGCAAACGGACAATACTCTATACTCCTGCTTCTTGACCTGTCCTCTGCTTTTGACACAGTTGACCACTGCCTTCTACTACAGATTCTCTCCTCCTTTGGTGTCAAGGACCTCGCCCTATCCTGGATCTCCTCATACCTTTCCAACCGCACATTCAGCGTCTCCCACTCCCACACTACCTCCTCGTTCCACCCTCTCTCTGTTGGAGTCCCCCAAGGCTCTGTTCTAGGACCCCTACTCTTCTCAATGTATACACTTGGCCTGGGGCAACTCATAAAGTCCCACAGATTCCAGTACCACCTTTATGCTGATGACACTCAGATCTACCTCTCTGGCCCAGATGTCACCTCTCTGCTGTCCAGAATCCCTGAGTGTCTATCAGCCATATCCTCCATCTTCTCCTCCCGCTTCCTCAAACTGAATGTGGACAAATCTGAACTCATAATCTTTCCCCCATCCCACAGATCTTCCTTACCTGACCTATCACAATTAACGACATCACGCTTTCCCCCGTACCAGAAGTCCGCTGCCTCGGAGTAACCCTTGACTCTGCCCTGTCCTTCAAACAGCACATCCAAGCTTTTTCTACCTCCTGTTGCCTTCAGCTCAAAAATATTTCAAGAATCAGTCCTTTCCTCAACCCTCAATCTACTAAAATGATTGTGCACGCCCTCATCATCTCCCGCCTCGACTACTGCAACAGCCTTTTCTCTTGGCTCCCTGCTAACACCCTCGCACCTCTCCAGACCATCCTTAACTCTGCTGCCCGACTAATTCATCTCTCTCCTCGCTAATCCTCCGCTTCTCCTCTCTGCAAATCTCTTCACTGGCTCCCACTCCCTCAGCGTATCCAGTTCAAACTACTAACACTGACCTACAAGGCCATCCATAACCTGTCTCCCCATATGTCTCTGAACTAATCTACCGATGCCTTCCCTCACGTAATCTCCGATCCTCCCAAGACCTCCTTCTCTCCTCCACACTTATTCGCTCCTCACCCAACCGCCTCCAAGACTTCTCCCGAATATCCCCCATCCTCTGGAATTCTTTGCCCCAACACGTCCGACTATCAACCACATTCGGATCCTTCAGACGGAACTGAAACCATCTCTTCAGGAAAGCTACAGCTGCAATGACCTGCTACCTCCTCACCACTACGGAGATATCGCCTCAACAACACCGGAACTGCTGCGACCCCGACCTACTGTCTCTGCCCCATCTGTAGAAGTAAGCCTACAGCTGCAATGACCCTGCTACCTCCTCACCACTACCGGAGATATCGCCTCAACCAACACCGGAACTGCTGCAACCCCCAACCTGCTGTCTCCTGCCTCACAATCCTGTAGAATGTAAGCCTGAAAGGGCAGGGTCCTATCCCCTCTTATCAGTCTGTCATTGTTAGTTTGTTTACTGTAAGTGATACCTGTAATTTGTATGTAACCCCTTCTCATGTACAGCACCATGGAATCAATGGCGCTATAGAAATAAATAATAATAATATAAAGAGTGGACATCTTGTTTTAGCGCCATTTTGACACTGTAACAGCGCGGAGAGGCGGCTCCTGACGCTGGCACTGTTAGCAGCAAGATTTTAGCTTAGTAGTGATGAGCGAGCACTAAACTGCTCGGGTGCTCGTTGCTCGGGTCGAGCAGATTGGAATACTCGGGTACTCGGACAGAACAACAAGCCCAATGTAAGTCTATGGGAGACGTGAGTAGTTTTCCCGCAGTCCCTCCCAGCGGTCCTTTAAAGGTCTAAAAACGTCTGAAAATGATGGAAACACTGCTGAAATGACAGGGGGACATCATGGGGATCGCCCCTGGAAGCATTCCTGACTCCTACTTCACACCTGTAAACAATGTTGTCAGAGTCTTACGTGTTATGTTTCGGTAGCTGAGGAGTGCAGGTAAAAAGGCAATACACCAGAGCAGTTGGAATCTATGAGATTGCAGTACCCTGACTAACCACCACAACTAGAGGCAGCCGTGGAGCGTTCCTACGTTGGTCCTAGACGCCTCGTCACAGCCTGAGAAACTAACTACACCTAAAGATAGAAAGAGGAAAGCTATCTGCCCCGGAGCAGATCCCCAAAGAACATAGAAAGCCCCCAAACATGTAATGGCGGTTAGACAAGAAGAAATACTGACACAGACAGAAAATAGTATGAGCAAACGTTGGGGCCCAAACTACCTAAATAGAAAAGGATAGGAAGGGTACTTACTGCAATCCCAAAAAACCCTGAAAAGCACCAACTCTACTAATTTCAAAATCACCTGAGATCACACGACCTCTACCACCTAAATTAGTTCTCTGGTGTAACAAAATCAAAACAGCAGCCACTGAAAAAACTGGAAAAAGCAAATGTACAAACATCAGTGGCTGAACTAAACTGAGAGGGCAAAAGCCCCCAGAGGGGACCCTAAAGGCCCCCACAGAAGTGCAGGACAAAATGCAAAAATCAAGCACAAAAACAAAAAGAAGAAAATGTCTTATCTGTTAGCAGGAGATGCAGACACGACACAGCAGGCTACAAAGGAAACAGGAATCAAGGATTCAGACCAGAACAATTGATCACCGGCAACCCTGACGGGAAGGCGACTCCCTTATATAAGACCAGTCAGTAACACCTGATTCCCAATCCTCACAATCTTCACTGGACAGTCCAGTACCGCTTGTAACCACCAGAGGGAGCCTCTGCTCAGAACTCATTTCAAGTCCATTCACAACACTTACGCCATTTTTACAGGTGCACCAAAAAACTTACAAAAACAAAACCAAAATGGATTTTCCTGGGCAATATGTTAAGGTACATCCTTTCCAGGGTAATGACTTGTATATAATGCAAAATAATTAACCCAAAACAAAATTCTTCTCCACCACTTGGGCTATGTTCACAGGTAGCTTTTTTGAGACGTTTTACAACTTTAGCATTGCTTTCAACCAATACAAATGCATTTACTGTGAAATATCATTTTAACATTTTACAACCCTAGCTGGTAATGTGGTGTGTGACACATCATCAGACACATCCTGTTTCATTTATGAAGGAGGGACTCTTAAAGTCACAGCGCCTATTATTACAGGGGCATTAGGCGGCATTATCTGCTTAACCGCTTAACCCCAAGGGTTGTTTGCACGTTAATGACCGGGCCAATTTTTACAATTCTGACCACTGTCTCTTTATGAGGTTATAACTCTGGAGCTTCAACGGATCTGCGCGATTCTGAGATCGTTTTCTCGTGACATATTGTATTTCATGATAGTGGTAAAATTTCTTCGAATAACTTGTTTTTATTTTAAAAAAAAAAAAAAATATGGAAAAATTTTTTGAAAATTTTGAATTTTTTAAACTTTAAATTTTTTTTTCCCCCTTAAACAAAAAAATATGCCCAAAAATAGATAATAAAAAATTTCCCCCCAATGTTACTTAATTCAGCAAATTTTTTGGAACCAAAATTTTTTTTTTTGGGAAATTTAAAGGTTTAAAAGTTGACCAGCGATTTTCAATTTTTAAAAAACATTTACAAACCCTTTTTTTTGGGGGGTTCCCTAATTTAAAGTCATTTAGGGGTCTTATGGCGAAAAATACAAAAAGTAAAACCATTCTAAAAACCCCCCCAATGTAAAAAACCACATTCGAAGTTTTTAACCTTAGGTGTTCCCCAAGGAGCAAAATCAAGTGGAAGGAAAAAATGAACTTTTAAATTTTTTTTAGTAAAAAATGTTTTTAAAAATTTTTTTTTATTTTCACAAGGTAAAAGGAAAAAATGGAAAAAAAAAAGTTGTTGGAAATTTCTCTGGAAAAACCCCCCTATGGGGGGAAAACACGTTTGGGGACGGCAGAGCTAAAAGGTAAGGAGCCCTTTTGCTTTTTAAACCCCAAAATTGGTGGAAGAGATTGGCCCCCATGTCGGTTTGGAGAGCCCTGATGCTCTAAAATGGCCCCCCAAATAAAACATTTTGGGAAAAATAGCCCCCAAGGAACTTATTGATCTGTGGTGGATTTAAACCCCCTTGTTTCAAAAAAATTTATAACCCCGGGTGTAAAAAAAAAAATTTTTTTACAAAATGATTTTTTGCCCCCCAATTTTTTTTTTTCCCCCAAGGGGAAAAGGAAAAAAGTTGTAAATTTGCCCCGAGTACGCTGATCCCCTAGGGGGGGGGGAAAATTTTTTTGGGGCGCCGGAGGGTTGGAAAAAAAAATAAAAACTTTTTTGGAATGCAGTTGATGGGTGTAAATGTTCGCTTCCAGGCCCCCAGATGTGCCCAACTGGGAAAAACCCCCACAATGAACCCATTTTGAAATAGCCCCCCAAGGAATTATCTAGTCTGTGGTGGCATTTGAACCCCAAGGTTACACAAGTTTATAATGCAGGCGGGGAAAAAAAAAATTATTTTGAAAAGTAAAGGGTACATTTATATAGTGTCTTGTGCTTGGGTGGATGAAAAAACACAGGGTAAAGGGTTTGATAAAGAAGGTCTTGTTTACTTATACAATGGCAAAAGTCACACAGTTTGAGATAAAAAAACAGGGGACAGAGGCCGAGTAAAAAAATCGCAATCATTTCCCCCAACCGGTTTGGATCTCTTCTTGTTACCAAAAGTTGCAAAGTGGTTTTATAAAAAAGCAAGGTTCAAAGTCCCGAGTTTTCCCAATTTCCAATAGGAAATAACTGGAGTACAAGGCCCCAAGGTTCCAGGAGTCAGGTCACAGGTTCACTGGGGGTTTATCTAAAACATGATTGTCGCTGTGGGTTTTAAGAAGAAAGGGGGAGGAAAAGGGGGGAAAAAACATGCAACCCGGAAACCCCAAAATTGATGAGGGAAACAGTGCAGAAGACAGAAAAAAAAAAGGCGGGGAAAAAAAATGGTTTCGGAAAATGTACACAAACCCTTAATTTTTCCCCCCTTGGGACAACCCCCGGGACTCAAAAAGGTTGTTGGGCCCTTATGAAATGAGGGCAAACGAGGAGCTTTAAAATTATTGCTGGTTCCATGTTTGTCTCCATGGGTACCCCTGCCATTTAAAAAAATTGTAATGATTTTATACAATGGAAAAAGAACCTTTCCACCCCAAATTCTTCCCCACCCCCGATAGCACTGGGTCAGGGCCCCAAAGGAGAAGAAATCCAGGAAAGTATTGGGTGTCGCGCCTTTAGTAGAAAATGAAAAAAGGGTGGTTTCTAGTTTGGGGTTGAAAAAAAAGCGACAGCAATTAAAATTTTTTTGATTTTTTAAAAGGCCAATGTTTTATGTCCCCCTTAGATGATGGAATTTTAATTAAGATTTGGGGTTACAGCCCCACCCGGGGTCCCCCCTTAAAAATGGGGGAGGTTTCGAAATTTTTTGCGGCTTTTTGTACCCCTTTTTTTTGCCCCAAATTTAGATTTCCCTTTGAAGTCAAAATTTTTTTTTTAAAAAAGTGATTCTTTAGCCACTGTGGCAAAACGTTTTGGGGGAAATGGGGAAAATATTAGGATGATAAAAAAATTTTGGGTTAAAAAGGAGACTGTAAGTGGAGGCGTCTGAGAGTTGTTATAAGAGAATCACCCCTGGGAAATAGACCACCCAATTCCCCCGTAGGTGGAGATAAAGCGGAAATTTTGTCCAGGGTTGTTGGTTTGTTCGTTGTCCATTAGTCTGGGTTGAAAACAGAAAAAAGGTTTATTTAATGCCCAAGCGACAAAAAATTTTCCAAAAAATTGAAGTGAATTGCACCCTCATCCGAAATACCCCTCTGGTACTCCATGTCACAAACTTTTTAACATCAATCTGATGTCTGTTTGCAGTGGGTTTTAAACCGAAAGGGATAAAATGAGTGTTTTGTTAAACGATCAACCCCCTAAAATGGTGTTTTTTCCCTTGAGGGTTGGGGAATCCACAAAGAAGTCCATAAAAATGGTCCCCCGGGGGGAGGGGGGGGGAAGAGGGGTTCAAAAACCCCTTGGTGAGGGCGAGGTTTTTTTTCTCTTGCACAGACTTCAATGAAGTGAATTGTTAAAATCCTTCCTGCAAAAGGGCCACCAAAAAAAAGAGAAAAAAATTCCCCTGTCTTTAGAATTCTTATGCCGCTATCTTGGAATCGTGAATGGTTGCAATATTTAATTGATGTTTCAGGAATATACAGACGTTGTCCCCAATCCACAACCCCTTTTAAAGCAAGCTTACCCCCCGGGGGTTGTGAAAAAGGAAAGCTTGGGATTTTCTTGATGCCTTAAGTGATCTGATTTTTGAAACTCCCAGGAATCTAGAGGCAGGAAATTGTCTTAGGAGGAGTAAGTGGACGTGTCTCTGCTGAAAAATCTAGAGAGTGCATCACCCCTTTCATTGCGCGTCCTGGTTTAAAGAAATTAAAATTAAATTGGTTTAAGAAAAAAATTCCCGCGAGTGGGGGGGGTCAGGCTTTTCCCGACCTGAAAATTAAGGGGTTACGGGGTCTGTCAGGAGACATTTGCTGTGCAGCTCCTAAAAAAGGTGTCCCCTTCTTTGAAGGCGGCAAAATGGCCAACAACTCTCTATTCCCACATCGTATTCCCCTCTCAGCGAAGACAACTTGGGAAAAAAGGGGAAAGGATAAAAGACATTCTTCTCCCCGTTTTTGGGGGGGTTTAAGCCCAACGGCACATCTGAAGCACCCACCCTATTATAAGGGGCAATTGGGGGGTTGGGAGTAAAAGATGGTTTTGCGGGGGTAAATTTTATTTTAGGGGAAAAAGTTTGGGGGTTGGGGGGAGTCCAGGAGAACCTAGATCTTTCGGGTAAGTTGGGTGTAGGTGAAACCCTCAGAGAAATTCCTAAAAAGTCTTAGAATTTGGAAAACCCCTAAAAACGCTGCCCCTTTACTTTTTTAGGATTTGGGCCAAAATTTTTATGGTTGGGCTTTTCATCCATTAAAATTCTTGTTTAGACAGAAATCCCCCGAATTAAATTTTTGGTCCTAGGGGTTTTACACTTTTCAAGTTTATGTAAAGATGATTTTGTCTTGAGTTCCAAGCCCTTTTCCATGTCCATGTGTTCTCTGTGGAGTTAAAAAAAATTTTTAATTATCCAAATAAATCCCAAAAATTATCTAGGGATCCTGAAGATGTCTTCCCCAAATTTTGGAAAGGGTGGGGGGTACTCAGACCAAAAGGGGTAATGTTTTTTTAAAGTGTTTTTTGGTGACCTAAAAGCAGTCTTTTTACCCCCCGGTTATGGATAAGTTATAGGCCCCGGAGATCTGTTTAGAGAAAATTTTGGATGGCACTCTCTCAATAATCAGGGTTTAAAGGGGAAGGAAAAAGGTTTTTTAAAAGTAACCTTTTGAGTTCCCTATAGTTACCAGGGTTCGGCCCCCTCTTTCTTCTTTCAAAAAGATGGGGCCTGCAGGAGATGAAGGGGCGTATAACCCTTGTAGATTTTGTCATGTAATTTTAAAAACCTTTAGCCCGGGCCCCCCCGGGGGAGATTTACCAAAGGGGATCTCTGTCCGGCAATAATTCAATTGGAAATCTATGGACGGTGAGGGGGAGGGGTCAGCTTTTCTTGTAATAAATCCACATAGTCCTGGATACGCTGGAGTTGGGGGATGCAGGTTCCTTTGGAAAACAGAAAGCTAAAAAATTTTGGATATCTGTTTCTCGGAAATGAATTCCTTGGTTCCCCCGTTAATGGTAGGATTCTGGCGACCCCTGGTACCCTAGAATAAGGGAAAAAGTGGGGAAGAGAAAGCAAAAAAACAGTTCTCTTGTGATTTTACCATAAAACCTCAAAAATCGTTTCCCCTCCAGGTCCAGAGGCAGCAGGGAGCCATCCCCGTTTCCTCTGTATGGAGTCAGGGGTTTGCCCACATCAAAGCCTTGTTAAAAAAGAAACATAATTATAGTAAGCACTTTAAACGTTCAGTGGGAAATTGGAAAAAATGTGAGAAAAAAAAAGTTTTATTGATTAAAAAAATCCCTGAATTTTCCTTTTTACGCCAAACGAAAAGGGGGCAACTTGGAAATCCAGAAATGGGGGGCCTACGGGGGAAACCCTGGACTGTCTCTAAAACCCCAATCCTGGTGAAACCCCGGGCTTTCCCCCCAAAAACCCCTTGCAAATTGTGGTTTTTGGGCCCCGGGGGGGGTTTAAAAAAAGGGGGTTTTTTATAGTTGAAAATCTGCAAGGTGTTATCGTCACCCAAAAAAGTTCTTTTGGGGCCCCATTTTCCAGATTTTTTAAGAAAAAGGGGGGAAAAGGGAGGGAAGAAAAAAAAAAAAATAGTTTTTACTGTGGTAACTGCAGAGGAAAAAAAAATTAAGGGAACTGTAGGGAAATTTGGTTGGAAAGTAAAACCCACTTATAAAAGAAAGAAAAACCCGGAATTAAACCCCCCACAGTTACAGCCCGGGGAAAAAAAAAAAAAAAAACAATAGTGTTTATGTGGTAACACTCCCAAAAAAAAAAAAATTAAAAGGGGGAATTGTCGGGGGAAAATGGTTGGAGAAGTCAAAACCAAATGTTTTACAGAAATACAACGGACTTGAACCACAGTTACAGCAGACAAGCTTTCCCCCCGCGGGACACTAAGTTTGGCTTCAAAATCTTGTAATGTATGTGTACAGTTTATGGTCTTTTTTTTTGGGTGCGATAAAAAAAGGAGTCACATTTTTATATGAAGGCCCTTGTATTACTTATCAAGGGGCAAAATAGCAACAGTTTGCAGATACAAAAGCAGGAGAACAGAGGCCAGATTTAATTTAAAAGTCCCCAATCACTTCACACGGGTTCGGATCTTTCTCTTTACCAAAAATCCATGCAAACGTGGATTTATAAAAATAGCGGGTTTCCCAAAAAACCCGAGGTTCCAAAATTTCCCCAAAAAAGGGAAAATTAATGGGAAAAGGGGGCCCCAAAGGGTTCCCCGGGGGCAGGCCGGGGTTTACTGAGGCTTGACTTGAAGCATGATTGCTCAGCTGTGGCTCTTAAGAAGCAAAAGGGAGGAAAAGGGGGGGGGAAAATGCAAGTGGAAACCCCCTATTGACTGAGGGAAGAAAGCTGCAGAAAGGGGCCAAAAAATTAAATGGTGGGGGAAAAAAATGAGTTTCAGGAAATGACACAGAACCTTAAAATTTTTTTTCCCCCCAAAAAAAATTTTTTTTGCCCCCCCTTTTTTTTTTTTTTAAGGGAAAAGGAGAAATTGGCCACAAAAGTTGTTGTCCAATTTTTCCGAGTACGCTGATCCCTATATGTGGGAAAAACTATGAGGGGGCCCGCGGGGCTGGAAGGGAAATGTGACCTTTTGGATTCCCGATTTTTAGGGAAAAGGTCTGCGGGTGTAGTGTTTTTTGGGGAGCCCTGAGGGTCCCCAAAAAATTTGGGAAAACCCCCAAGTGCCCCCCTTTTTGGAAAATCCCCCCCAAAAGGGAAAACTTTCTAGATGTGGGGGGAACTTTGAACCCCAATGCTTCAAAAAATTTTAAAATGTAGACCCTTAAAAAAAAAAATTTCAAAATTTTTTTCCCAAAAAAATTATATTTTCACCCCAATTTTTTTTTTTCCCAAAAAGGGTAAAGAAGCATTAGCCCCAAAAGAGTTTTTGTGCAATTTGCCCCGAGTACGTGCCCCCCTTGTGGGGGTAAATACGGGTTTGGGGCCCCTTTTGGCAGAGCTAGAAGGGGGGAGGCCCTTTTTTCTTTTTTAAAAGAAAAATTGGCTGGAATTGGTAGAACCCCTTTCCTTTTTGGGGGATTTCCCCCGAGTGGCCCAAACAGGGGAAAAAACCCCCCCAAATTTTAACCCCCAACCCCCCCCCAAAAACCCAAAACCCCCCCAAAAACCCCCCTTCCCCCTAAAATTTAGCCCAACCCTAACCTAATGGGTAAAAGGAAAAAAAATTTTTTTTTTTTTTTTTATTTTTCCCTAATAAAAGGGGGGGGTAAAGGGGGGGGTTTTTTTTTTCTAATTTTTAGCGGGGGTTTTTTTATTGGCAGGGGTTACCTAAAGACGTTTTTATTGAAAAAAAATTTGCATCCCCCTTTTGAGGTATAAAATTTTTTCCCCCTTTTTGGGCCCCCAAAGGGGGAATTTTAGGGCTTATTTTTTGGGGACGAGTTTTACATTTTAATTGGTCCCCTTTTTAAAAAATGAATTTTTTTTTCGTTTTTTATTATGATTTTTGGGAGGCAGAATAAAAAAATCAGCGCCCGTTTTTTTTTTGGGGGGGCGTTTATCCTTTTCCGGGGTGAAAAAATTGATAAAGCAGTTTTATTTTTGGGTCAGTACGTTCCCGGGTCCCCTTTTTACATTTTTTTTTTTTTGTCGTTTTTTTACAATAAAAACCCAAATTTTTTAAAAAAATAAAATTTTTCCCTGCTTTATTTGCAGCTTAACTTTTTTTTTTTTCGCTGATGAGCTGTAGGGGGCTCGTTTTTTGGGGGACAAGGGGTTTTTTGCGGAAACCCTGTTTTTTTTCGTTTTTTTTTTCGGTGTTTTTCCCCTTTTTGTTTTGGCGGTTTTGATGTTAAAAAAACCTTTTTTTTTTTTCTTGTTTTTTTTTTTTAAGGGGTTCAAAAAGGGGGTTTAAAAAATGTGGGACATTTTTTTAGGGGGGGTCGTTAGGGGCACGGGTTGTAAATATGGTACTTTTTTTTTTTTTTTTTTTAATTTACAAAAAAAGAATTTTTTGGGGGAATTTTTTTTTTTTCTTTGGGGAAAAATTTTTTTTTTTTTTTTTAAAATGTGATTTTTTTTTTTTTTTATTTTTTTTTTTTGTCCCGGGTTTGGGACATCACAGTTCAAGTCAGATCCTGTTGGGCAGTTTTCACAGCACCCCCTGTAGACCAAACGATTGACAGGCAGTGCAGGAGGGTTTTCTCGCCGGGCCCCGCCCCGGGGGTGAGGAAAGCCCCCCTGAGGACCCCGGGAAAGGGCCCGGGGCCATCTTGGGTCTGGGGGCCCGCGGGGGAAGCCCGGAAAAAAAGGGGATCACACTTTCTGTTTTTGAGGGTCTCCCGGGAAAACGCAAGGGGGCCCCCCCCGCGCGATTTCTTCCCCCCGCCCACGGTACCTGCGGGGTCATGTTTGGGTGGCGTGTGCAGGGGTTTTAAAGTGCCGGGTGTCAGCGGGGATAATCGGGACACCGGCCGTGATTGGACCCCAAACCGGGAGGGTCAATCGAAAGTGCGTACATCCCCCCCATTTGGGCCTTTGGGCCCGGTTCCCCCGGGGGGGTGTAGGGCTGTGGCAGAAAGGGTTTTTAAAAAATGGGGTTTTTCCCCCGTGTTGTTTGCCCCTTTCCCGGGGGGGGGCCCGGGGTGCCCAAAAATTTGGGCCCCCAACCCCTTTTTTTAAGCGTATAGGAGGGCTCATGAAAAAAAGTTCCCTTTTTTAAGAAAGTGGGTTCCCCTGTGTTGCCCATGATTGAAGGGGGGGCCACCTGCAAAATAAAACCGCCCCCAATAAAACATTTGGGGAAAAAAGTAGGATGAAACCTGAAAGCATTGTTCTAGTTTTTTGGCCTCCATACTGTTTTTGGGTTTTTAGTGAATGTTTGAGCCTGAAAAACCTGCAGGGGATTTTTTGGGGGTTTTTGCAGCTGACCCCAACCCCCCCCGTTCCATTTTTAGGAATGGGTTTCGTTTGGGTTTTGGGTTGGGAGTGGGGTGGGGCTGAAAAAATTTTTTTGACCCCCAAACCCCCCAAAAAAGTGGAGGAGGGTTAAATTTTTTGTTAAAAAAGAGTGGGTTCTATTTTTTGTAATGCCATCAGTGGTATGGG
>JARQOD010003895.1:0-60081 GCA_033576555.1 Oophaga sylvatica | reverse complement strand
AGTCAGCCATAAATAGCAATTTTCACTATGCACTATGCACTTTTTAAAGGTTATGTTTGTTAATAAAAATGATTATTGCCACATATTATGAGTATTACATGATGGAAATTGTATAATTTGGTATAAACTGTTTAGTGACATTATTCAGCAAATGTAACATTTTAGTAATGTCACAGATAAATTGTAATGCTGATGATGTTTTGAAGTCAGACATTCATTGTCTATACAATAAAAATGGTGTACATACTGTTACTTATCCATCATTAATGGATTCAGATATGTACTTGTATGCTTTTATGTACAACCGTATAGCAGATTCCTTAACTAATTTATTTTGTGGTTTGCATTGCTGTTCAACATGTTAATGTATGTGTTTATGTTTGTCAATTCTTTATTTATCTAGATATTAGTTTAAATGAAATCATCATCTTATGGTAGTAAAGGTTATCTTTCTCTTGTTTGAAGTATAGACATTTAAAATTGACAGGTAACAAGGAAATTACTTGATCTAGTATTTAAACATCCTCCTTGACCCTGGGCTCCAACACCGCCAGTTGTTGCTCGGAAGTGCTGTTAGCACAGTCAACACTTGCTCCTGTGTTACTGGGGTTCAGTAACGTCAGCTGGTCCTCGGTTGTGCCATTGGCTCTTTTCCTTCTGCTGCCCCTCCGGGTTCCAGTACCGTCAGCTGGTTCTCCGCAGTGCCTTTGGCCTAGGTGCCTCCATCTCGGTATCCGAGTTCCAGCAACGTCTGCTGGTCCTTGGTAGTGCTTTGGAGCACAGGTACCTCCTGCTTAGTAACCGTGTCCCAGTAACGTCAGCTGGTCCTCGGTTGTGCCATTGGCTCTTTTCCTTCTGCTGCCCCTCCGGGTTCCAGTACCGTCAGCTGGTTCTCCACAGTGCCTTTGGCCTAGGTGCCTCCATCTCGGTATCCGAGTTCCAGCAACGTCTGCTGGTCCTTGGTAGTGCTTTGGAGCACAGGTACCTCCTGCTTAGTAACCGTGTCCCAGTAACATCAGCTGGTACAAGATTGTGCTACAAATACAAGATACGGAACAAGAGACACAAGAACAATAAGCAGAAGATCTAAAAGCAGAAGAACATGAAGTATAAGACCAAAATGAAGAGCAAAATATATGCTCTAAATTCTAAGCAGAAGAAGACTAAGCAGTGTATGGGGGTGAGTCCGTTCCTCCTCGTGGTGCCCCTGGAAAATGCCTGCTGCTGCAGGCTAAACTGAACACGGACAAATACTGTTGTAATTTAAATCTTTTGTGACAGCAAGAACGGAAGGATGAAAAATTCATACTTTGACAGATTACAAGTACAGGATTCTCTGTCACAAATAAGAATATGATGAAGAAGATGAAGCAGAATATGAATAAGAATAATAGTTTAATAAGAAGAATATGAGTAATGTTAACAAAGATGAATAGCAAGAAGTTTAAGAAGAAGATAAAGAAGGTGAAGATGAAGAATAATTTGATGAAAAAGATGATGCTGCAGAAGATTATGAAGGAGAAAGTGTGTGAAAAGTTAAAAAGGTGAAGATGAAGAGCATGGAAGTTGTGTAATATACATATTTTCCAAAATAGAAAAAACGTTAACAACATTGTCAATTTCTTCGTCAATCCGAACATCTTTAAAAAAAAAAATATTTATGCTATTCCATTTGATTGGGTTAAACATCTATGCCTTTAATGTCTCCTCAACCTTCCCCAATACATTCTACATTACTCTTTCTTGTTTTCCTTCATGTACAATTAACCAACAAGGCAAGAATGGGTTTTTTTTAATTTCGATATTTTGTTCCCATAGACTTACATGGGACTTCCGGTATCGGTATCGGGTATCGCCGATATTTTAATGTTATCGGCGATACCATTCCGATTCCGATACTTTTGGATATCGGAAAGTATCGCTCAACTCTAGTAATGACCCACAGGGCCTGGCTGAGGTTCACTATGGGTTAAAGAAAATGTCCAGCCTGGGTGGAAAAGCAGCGGCGGCTGCAGCCGCAGCCCCCATAGTCCAGGCAGATCCAGCGGCGGCTGCAGCCCCCACATTTCAGCCGGATCCAGCGGCGGCTGCAGCCCCCATAAGACCGCCAGAACCAGTGGCGGCCACAGCCCCATTATGCTGCTATCAATGCCGTACATACCAGGAGCGGCCTGGTAACTGCAGTACTCAGGGGAGTCGCACACCCTGAAGGAATTCAAAGAGAGAATATGTAGCTTGTTTGAAGTTTACCCCCTGTCTGAAAGTCAGCTTCCTCACTGGCCAGTTAACTGGTGTGGCCCAGAGGGAAGTAAAGTCCTGGCCGGACACTGATAAAGGAACTGTCAAGTAAATCTTGGCCAGGCTGAAGTTCACCTTTGACACCCGCACTGCGGCAGAGATAAAAATGAGATTCTTTGTGTGCAAACAAAGGGTGCAGGACAGTATACAGGACTATGCTCTTAACCTCCATGAGGCGCTACGGGCCATGAAGCAGGTTGACCCTGACAGTGTGCAAGATGAGGATTAGTTGCTATCGGAGCAGTTTATAGAGGGACTCCTGTCTAACAATGAAAGGACACAGCTGCGCATTATGACCCTACAAAATCCTGACCTGGACTTTGCACATTTTAAGGATAGAGCCATCCGGGTGCTGCGTGAACCAAATTCTAGCGGCACAGCGTCCCCTAGGCGTCCAGCAATTACATACCAGCAGGAGGCAGCATCCTTTCCTCGGACCCCCGTAGGGGCCGACGCACCGACCCAAGATAATGACTCCTCTGCAGACTTACGTCTCCAGGTCCAGGAGCTAACTTAAAGTGTGGCTGCACTAACCAAAACTGTACAGTCTATGCAAGTGTCCTCAAAGGAGAAAATCCAGCTGGCCTCCAGTCCAGATCACGTCCCATGGCGACGACAGATGAAAATCCCACCGACCAGAGGGAGAGACAGCGATCGCTACTACCAGGACGGACAGCCCGTCTGTCGCCGCTGCAACAAGGTAGGGCACATCGCAAGATTCTGCAATTTTAACGAGCAACCCCTGGGGCAGAGGGCTAACCCCCAGGAGTAAGACAACCAGGCCCACAAAGCTGGTGAGACAAGTACGTGGGAGGACAGCCAGTCCTGCCCATCATGATTGATGGCTTCCCGATGAACACCTTACTGGACACCGACTCCCAAGTGACAACGATGCCATATGTCCTCTTTAAGCAGTACTGGGCTGATTCAGACATTACTCACAGCCCAGATGAACACCTTGCCATCTTTGCCAGCAATGGTCAGCCCTTGCCTCAGCTGGGGTTTAAAGAGGTGACCATTAAGATTGGCCGAGCAGAATTGCAATCACAAGGTTTGATTATAGTTGATATTGACAAACGAGAATGCCATCCTATAATCACTCTAGGCACCAATGTAATAGAAAATTGTCTTGGAGAAGTTATTGTTTTGTTGCAACAGGTAGCCAAGACTGCCAGTTCCAGTCAGCAGCGGGTCCTGCAAAAGGAGATCAGAGCACTGATGTAGAGACAACAGGTAGAGCTGTCTGGTTGAGAAGTCGGCAGTGTCAGAGTGAGTGATCCATTCCCCATTGCAGTACCCTCTAGGAGTGAAGTGTTAGTTTGGTGTCAGGCAGCAATAGGTCTCAGGGGTCAAGATTACCAGGCCCTGGTAGAGCCTGTGTACTCTGATAGTAGGCCCACCATCCTGACAGCCAGTGGGGTAGTCGATGTCCCCAAGGGAAGGGTACAAATACGCATCTTGAATTGTGGGGAAAAAGAGGTCCATTTTCCCTGATATGCCACCCTTGCTAAGCTGTTCATTGTAATTAAACAATGCAATAGAGGCAGCAGAGCCCTTGTTTCCGTCCGTGCAGGTGGAGGACAATGGCTCTGAGGGGCAGCTGGATGATTGGTGTCAGAAGCTACACGTAGGCACTGACTCCACCCCTTCGAACCAGAAGCATGGGGCTTACCGGGTGGCTCGAGAGTATGAGTGGGTCTTCAGCAAATACCCTCTAGATTTTGGGCAGGCAAAAGTGGTCCAACACCATATCCCCACCGGAGATCATCCGCCCATTAAAGAGAGGTACCGGCCTATACCTCCAGCACACTATCAATGTGCCAAGAGTATGTTACGGGAGATGAAGAAGGCTGGGGTAATCAGAGATAGTTGTAGTCCCTGGCAGGTCCATTAGTCCTCATTAAAAAGAAAGATGGTACCATGAGAATGGGTGTTGACTACAGGCGGATTAATAGCATTACACACAAGGACGCTGACACATTGAGGAACCATTGGCTGCACTGAGAACCAATAACTATTTTTCTACTTTAGATCTCACCAGTGGGTATTGGCAGGTTCTCGTGGCAGAGGCAGACAAAGAAAAGACAGCATTTACGACACCAGTGGGCCTCTGTGAGTTTAACTACATTCCATTCGGCTCTGCAGTGCACCGGGGACATTTCAACGGTTAATGGAATGCTGCCTAGGACATAAAAACTTCAAAACCATTCTGCTGTACCTGGATGACATCATTGTCTTCTCCAAAACATATGAAGACCACTTGAAGCACCTGGCCGAGGTGTTCGAAGCCCTTTCCAACTTTTGCCTAAAAGTGAAGCCATCCAAATGTCACCTTTTGAAGCCCAAGGTGCAGTACCTAGGCCATATGGTAAGCGCAGAAGGTGTGGCACCAGACCCTGACAAAGTCACCGTTATCCGGGACTGGCAAAAACCCAGCACCATTCATGAAGTAAGGCAGTTTCTTGGGTTGGTGAGCTACTACCGGAGATTCATCAAGGGCTTCACCAAAATAGCCGCACCTCTGCAAGACCTGCTAGTAGGCCAATCTAAGAAGGCCAAGAACAAGTATCTTCAGTTCGAGTGGAACAGCAAGCTAGAGATGAAGTCCTGGCCTATCCTGACTATGACCAACCATTTGTACTTTACACTGATGCCAGCAACATGGGACTAAGAGCAGTGCTATCACAAATACAGAAAGGCAGGGAGAGTGTGATTGCCTATGCCAGCAGGAAGCTTCATCCCACTGAAAGGAACCCCGACAACTACAGTTCCTTTAAGCTGGAGTTCCTTGCCATAGTCTGGGCAGTAACAGAGCTCTTCAAGCACTATTTGGCTTCAGCGACGTTTACCATCTACAAGGACAACAATTTACTAACCCACCTTGAAACGGCAAAGCTGGGTGCGCTGGAGTAGCGATGGATGGCCCGGCTGTCCTTCTACGAGTTTACCATCCAGTACCGAGTGGGGCATAAGAACGCTAATGCTGATGCCCTGTCCAGGATGCCCAATTCACCAGACGGGGGAGCGGATCCAGAAAAACTGGAAGAAATCTAGTTACGACTTTCCACCACCCAGTTGCGGCCCAGCGCTCCCAAGGGGTGAGAAACAAGTACTACATCATGCAAGAGGCCAAGTTAAACCCATTGCCCCACTATGAGTGGGCAGAGAAGCAGGATAGCGATCCAGCAGTCCACCTTTTAAAGGAGTTGCTGACACAAGCTGACTCACACCCTGGTTCCGATGCTCCACAGGATACACAGCAGTTGTGGAAGGAGAAGGGCAAGCTGTTCATCTATGAGGGTAAGCTGTGTCGGAGGAACATCAACTCATGCACTCATGAACTGGTCTGGCAGGTGGTGGTCCCGAAGTGGGATGCGCCAATGGTCTTGGAGGCGTACCACAATGGAGCAGGACACTTCGGGTGGAAGAAGTTGGTGGTCCTGTTTCGTGAGAGATTCTACTGGGTTGGCATGAGGAAAGCCATTGAGAAGTGGTGCCGAGAATATGGCCCATGCAACCTGCGCAGGAAATACCGTAACAGCCAGCGAGCCCCATTGCAGCCGATCATCACGAAGCAGCCGCTTGAACTGGTAGCTTTGGATCATGTGAAGTTGACTCCGAGTAAAACCGGCTACACCTATGCTCTGACCATCGTTGACCTTTACTCAATGTTCTTGGTAGTCGTGCCTGTCAAAGACCAAACAGCGAAGACAGCAGCCAAAGCGTTCCAAGAATACTTTTGTTGACCATGGTTATCCTGAACAAGTGCTCACCGACCAAGGCCCAGCCTTTGAGGCAGAAGTGTTCCAGGAGTTCAGTAACCTGTACGGCTGCAAGAAAATCAGGACAACACCGTACCATCCACAGACAAATGGCATGTGCGAGAAAATGAACCAGGTGGTAATTGACCTATTGAAGACCTTGCCTCTGGAAGAGCGAAACCTGTGCCCAGAGAAGTTTCCGGATCTGGTAGATCTATACAACCACATCCGGGTGAACTCCACCAACTGTACACCGACCTACCTGGCAAGTTACCCATTGACTTGGACATGGGAGTTTTAACACCTGAGACAACATCACCAGATGCAGACTGGGATGCAGAGCGGCTGCAACAATACCGCAAAGTGCAAGAATGTGTAGAAAAAAGTTTGTCCCAGGGAAAACAGAGGCAGGAAAGAAATTATAACCAGCACACCCCTGCAGTTTCCTTGACACCTGGAGAACAGGTACTCAAAAGAAAGAGACGAGTTCACAAACTAGAAGACCAGTGGGAGGCTGAGCCATACACCGTTTTACCTTCAGACTTTGATAACACTATAATGTGTCTCATCAGTAAAGACGGAGGAGAAACCTCAGCAGCAGTATCAAGAGATCATCTAAAACCTTGCCCTGACCAACTAAAGGAAAGGATTGAAGTCCCAGACATACCTCAGCCCGTGGAAGAGAAAATCCATACCATTCTTGGAAACTTTCCCCGGTCTTGGACGCAGGTAAATTAAGCCATCGTAGTACCTGTCCCGACCTTTCCCCAGCTAGTAGTGCCGGAAAAAGATGCGACTCTTGACCAGCCTGAAGACCAGCAGGCTCAAGCAACAGATGCCACATCTGCAGTGGAACTCGGAAATCTGCCCCCTGCTAGCGGTAAATCTGTCAGATCCATGGTGAGTCTAAGAATTCGCAGACGACTACTACCCAGTTTACCAGTAAGCTGAAGGCCTACAAGTATCACAGACATTAGTGAGGCCACAACACCAATAACAAACACACCAGACCAAGCTAGTTCATTAGAAATACCTGTACCTGCACAAATCCAGCAGTAGTACCAGAGGTCAAGTCCCAGCCTGGTATAGAGACTAAAATGTAATTGTGCAATAAAAAAAAGTAAAGCTGACAGCACTAACAGTATTGGGGTGTTTGTTCAAAGTCCAAGAAACCTTCTTGGAAAATCCCAGCAGTCAAGCAATGGAACAGCATTCCATCCAGGTGTAGCATCAAAGTGAAAAAACTTTATTCCACCATATTGTGATACAATGTTTTCCATCTTAATGATCTTTATCAAGCATACTTGATGGAGCGCTGTTCCTTCGCTTTTTGACTAAAATATAATTGTGTTGATAATGTAAATAAGTTAATAATATATATAATTGCAACCGTTAAGCATATAAGCCTACAGAGACTCTGTAAGAACTTTTAAGCAATACTATTTTACTTAATTTGATGGACAATTGGGTCACTGGACTTGTGACCAGGACAATACTTGTAAACAGTTACCAACTTGGCTCAGGAGTAAACAATGGACAATGGCGAATGGACTAATCATCACCAGTACTATTTTTGAGCTTGGGTTTTTGTAATTTTTCTTGTAACAGTTATGATTGTTTGTTTATTAATATGTTTTTTGTTTCCTCAGTCCAGGAGTACTGAATTTCACTAGGGGGGGAATGTGACACCCCAGGAGTCCGGTTGCCACAGTGGCATTGCCTCCCTCACAGGGGATGATGACATGACTGGAAGCAAGGAGGGGTCCCTTAGCCAGGTAATACCAACATCCAACACTTTTTCTACTCCAGACCATAAGGGGGAGCTCTAGACCCAGTTTCAGGGGAGCTTTCCTATAAGTTCTGGGCTGGAGGTGGAGTTAGTTAGTTGCAGTCTGTGATAGTCTGTACAAGGGACAGGAGCTGTGAGGAGCTCGTACCAAGAGCAGAGTAAAGAGAGAGGAAAGGAGAAGTTTAGGGAACCCTGGGGATTGGAGCTGTGACCAAGCTCACCCCAGGGCAGAGCGCTTGAAACCGGACGCCGGTGTCTGTGGCTGTACAGGTACAACAGTCCCAGGAGCCAAATCCGGAGGGCAGGAGACTACAGGACCCTGGCCCCATCATATGCCTGAAGGCACAGCAGCAGATCAGAGCCCAGAGCTGCCATAGAGGAGTGACACCTGCAATAGGTTCAAGCTGCCTGCCATATGGGCAAATACTACAGGACAGTAAGGAACAGAGGACCAAGCATAGCTTTAGGCTGCAAGGACCTAATAGGACAGCGCAAAAACCCATCTGGCTTAGTGGATCCTAAGTTGCTTCCAGGCTGCCTGGATCTGCATTGCTATCTGTACTCAGAGCTCAGAGTAAACTGAAAAGACAGCACCCTGCTGTGTCCTCAGAATTATTTGCTGCGTCATCTGCCCTGCACTACAACCACCATCATCATCTCTTACACATACAGCAGCCCTGGGGCCTAGCTCTACCTGTGGAGAGCTGTAACAACTCTGCTGCATCACCATCAGCCCCAGCGGACTCTGAAACAGCGTCAGCTAATATCTTTATTGCCGAATACCACAGGTGGCGTCACAAACTATCTTTCATAAATTTTATCATCCCCTTATCATCATTTTCATTGGACGCCCAGGGCCACAGACCGGGTAATTGCTGCCGTGACACATCCCCTTAAGAACCGAGTACACCCCCGGCCCTGGCAGTCGCTCCATATACACATGAAAATGATAACCATAGAACAGTACGTGAGTTGAAGAACAAACTTAAAAATTGCCTCAACTGTCGAGTAAACATTTGGTGGAACAAAACCTTTTTAGAAAATTATGTCAGCAAAAACCTCATTCCCAAAGGTCTATAAGTCCAGTTATTCCCCTCATATAGAAGAGCTAATGATGTCTTCACATCTTCTTGTGGAAATATTCGAAATACTTGCTCAGAGTCATTTCTATTATTAATTGTTGATCTTAATGCCACAGAACCATCTGAATTAGAAAAAAAATTTGAAAATATTCAAAATGAACTAAATGAACTACTCTCCCAAACAGAAATTGACAAATTTCATAAAGAAATTGAAGATGTTATATTGGGAGAAACAGATGACAAAAAAATATATACATGATGTACAGGATTTTGAGAACAACAGTGTATACAAATGGAAAATTCCCACACGTAGCTTTAGAGAGATGAGCATTTCTACAACATCTTCTACTTCGTAATCATCATCATCCTCTGGCTCTCACAGGACCTATTAAATGAGAAATGGCAAACAAGACCCTTTACATTCACCAGCAGTCCAAAGGCACATGAAGACATGTTTCAATACCATGAAACCAACCAAGGTATCATTGTAATCAGTATAACAGCGTCAACTTGACACTGTCTGTAGTTTACTGAGCAAAATCCTCCTGATAGGTTCGCTTTGAATTCTGATATGAACTTGTAAATTGCCTCTTCAAAAAAAGAGGACTTGTACTCTATAGCGCCACCTATTGGAAGTAGCGATCCTACAAGTCACAATCAACCCTTTAACGAGTCTTGTAATATGACTTAGGATAAAAGCCAAATCAGTATCTCCATTTGCAGACACGGTGTTTCGGACTTTTGGTCCTCGTCAGTGCAAAGTAGGAGAGATCTGATTTGGCTAGATGAGAGGCTCTGGACTAGGGTCTAAGGTGTTATGATCTGCTACAAGCACTAAGGAAAGATGGGAATTCTGTCCCTACAATAGAACTAAGCTGGATCCCTACGATGTAACGGGGAACCTGATCCTGCAACCAGATCCGCTAAAGTTCTCAGCTAGTCTGAACGAAGACCTATAGTTGCGAGGGAGGAGTCCCTACAAGAACTAGGGACTGGGAGAAAAGGTGGACACCTCCTAACAGAAATTGTAACAGGGAAAAATAAAACAGAAAACAAATTACTTAGAGATCCTAAGATCAAGCAAAACTGACAGAGTAGGGCACCTAAGCACCCGGCTAGCTTAAGAGTAGGTAATACAATGTAGTCCAGCAAAGCCAGAAGGGCGGAGCCAGACTAAATAGGGAAAAAAGGTCATGTGACCAGCAAACTGAAACAAAACCTAACAAGAGGGTTCTAACAGTACCCTCCCTTCCAAGAGGATCCTCCGGATCCCCTAGGACTTAGGCTTATCCAGAAAACTTCTTGTGAAACGCTCTGACAAGTCTAGACGCAGAAACATCATCCGCCCTCACCCATGAGTTATCCTCGGGTCCATAACCCTTCCAAGCGACGAGGTACTGTAAACTCCCTCTATACCGTCTAGAATTTAGGATGCGTGTAATCTCATATTGCCCGTCCTCCACCACCAGGGGAACAGTGGCCGAGGCGTCTCCATCTGAGACCTCAGCTTTTTTCAAGAGAGAAACATGAAACACCGGATTAATCTTCCAGGAGGTGGGAAGCTCCAACTTAACAGCAGATTGGTTAATAACCTGAAGCACCTTAAAGGGCCCTAAAAACTTGGGACCCAATTTCTTAGACGGAATCCTCAAGCGCAGATTCTTAGAGGACAACCAAACCATGTCACCAATAGCAAACAAAACCTCTTGTCGTTTTCTATCAAAATACACTTTGGATCTTTTGTTAGCCTCCTGAAGATTACCACGCACATCAGTCCAAACTCTCTCCAAAACACCAGAAAAATTCTCCTCTTCAGGTACAGCCGATCCCAACTTGGAAAATGACCCAAACGACGGATGTCTCCCAGTACAACAAAAAAAAGGCGAACAACCAGCAGAAGCGGATGTATGGTTGTTAAGAGCAAACTCAGCAAGTGGCAGAAACTCAGACCACCCCTCTTGATTATCAGTCACAAAACAACGCAAGAACTGCTCAACATCCTGGTTTTTCCTTTCTGTCTGGCCATTAGACTCAGGATGATATCCGGATGAAAACGACAAATGAACTCCCAACCTGTCACAAAAGGCGCGCCAAAAACGAGCCACAAACTGAGGTCCCCTATCAGAAACAATGTCAGTAGGAACACCATGTAGTCTGACTATTTCCTTGACAAAGGCCTTAGCGAGAGTCTTAGCGCAGGGCAATTTGATGAAAGGAACCAAGTGACACATCTTGCTAAAACGGTCCACGACCACCCAGATGACAGTGAAACCCTCAGAGGGGGGAAGGTCAGTAATAAAGTCCATAGCCAAATGTGTCCAAGGTGCACTTGGGACCTCCAGAGGGCAAAGCAACCCCGCAGTAGGAGTATGAGAAGACTTAGATCTAGCACACACAGTGCATTGGCGCACCCACTTAATGACTTCCTTCTGCCATCCTGGCCACCAAAAACTGCGACCCACAAGTCTCTTGGTCTCAGAGATTCCAGGATGACCTGCCAACCGAGAGTCATGACATTCATCAAACAAATCTCTCCTCAGGGTACCAGGCACAAACAACCTCCCATGCTGCGTGTTAGATGGGGCATTCTCCTGTGCTTTAAGAATCTCATCTTCCAACACGGAGTCCAAAACAGCAATAACAACCCCCTCTTGCAAGATGTTTTCCTCCTCCTCCTCAGTACCCACCATAGGAGAAAAGCTGCGAGACAAAGCATCAGCTTTAACATTTTTAGTACCTGGGATGTAAGTAACGGTAAAATTAAACCGTGAGAAAAACAGTGCCCACCTAGTCTGACGGGCATTCAAGCATTTGGCAGCATCAAGGTAGATCAGATTTTTATGATCGGTGAAGACTTGAACGGGAAATTCCGCTCCCTCCAAAAAATGACACCAGTGTTCAAATGCGAGTTTAATTGCCAACAATTCCCGATTACCGATATCATAATTTAGTTCAGACTCAGAAAATTTCTTTGAAAAAAAAGCACAGGGATGTACTCCATCCGTCTTTGCCTGAGACAACACCGCGCCGACCCCCACAGAAGAAGCATCAACCTCAACCAAAAATGGTTTAGTCACATCAGGCTGCGTAAGGATGGGAGCAGAGCTGAACCTCTCCTTTAGCAACACAAAAGCCTCAATGGCCTCAGTAGTCCACTGAACCGCATCAGCACCTTTCCTGGTGAGATCGGTCAGAGGTTTGGCAATCACAGAAATTTTTTTTATGAATTTTCAATAATAATTGGCGAACCCCAAAAACCTCTGTATTGATTTCACACCAATAGGCCTAGGCCATTCCTGCACAGCTTGCACTTTCACCGGGTCCATCTCAAAACCTTCACTGGAGACAATGTAGCCCAAAAAACTAAGTCTCTGTACAGCGAACTCACATTTTTCTAGTTTGGCAAAAAGTAAATTATCACTCAGTAACTGTAATACTTCACGCACACTCCTCCAATGAGACTCCAAATCCAGTGAATAAATCAAAATGTCATCCAAATACACAACCACACTTCTGCCGATCAAAGGTCTAAGGATGTCATTAATAAGATTCTGAAAAAATGCCGGCGCACTGGAAAGCCCAAAAGGCATAACCAGATTCTCAAAATGACCCAGTGGAGTGTTAAACGCAGTCTTCCATTCATCCCCCTCCTTCATGCGCAACAAATTGTATGCCCCTCGAAGATCAATTTTCGAGAACCACTTGGCCCCCACTAACTGATTAAACAAATCAAGAATCAATGGCAGTGGGTAAGGATTGCGTACAGTAATCTTATTAATCTCACGAAAGTCTAGACAAGGCCGTAAACCGCCGTCCTTTTTTTTAACAAAAAAAAATCCAACCGCCACAGGAGATTTGGAAGGCCTAATGTGACCGGCGGCCAAGCTTGTCTGTATGTATTCCTCCAAAGCCTTTCTCTCAGGAATAGTCAAATTAAATAAATGACTTTTAGGAAGAGTCGCTCCAGGGACAAATTCAATTGCACAATCATAATCTCTATGAGGAGGCAACACCTGCGATTCCTTATCAGAAAAAACTTTCCAAAAATCCTGAATAGGTACAGGTAACTCCCCCTTAACTACAGCAGCAATACGCCCGTTACAACACTTGTCATAACAATTAGGACTCCAGGACTTAATTTCATTGGTAGACCAATCCAGTACCGGATTGTGAAATTTTAACCAGGGTAACCCCAAAATCACAGGTGAGGGCAAATTATTCAAAACTACCAAATCCAAATTCTCTTGATGAACACCATTAATAGTAAGAGGAAATTCACAGATATGGTGAGTAACATCTTTCAAGTGAGAACCATCCACAGACACCACATTAATAGGAGAAGATAGAAGTTTGGGTTTTAATTTTAGTTTTTCCAAAAATTTCCCATCAATCACATTGAGAGTTGAACCACAATCCACAAATACCCAAAACTCCATTAATTCCTCCTCACCAGCAGTGGTAGCAGAAAGAAAGACACCTTTATTGTTTAAACAAGCTATGCGGGCGAAACTGACCTCATTTTTTTTTTTCTCTTTATTCATTCGAAGCGAACAGTTCTTAATAAAATGCCCAGATTTGCCACAATAGAAACACAAGCCCTCCGCAAATCTACGGTCTTTTTCCCGAGAGTAAGGTGTCATTGCTCCAATTTCCATTGGCTCTGCAATGTCAGTACAGTCCCTTTCCAAACTTGGAGATGACAAGGCAGATTTACTCTCATTAACCCTTGCACGCAGTCTCATATCCACCCTTGCATAGCCTCTTGCAAGTTACCAGGTATAGGATAAGCAATCAGCAAATCTTTAACCCTTTCACTTAACCCTGCAAGAAATAAACTTTTCAAAGCTGAATCGTTCCACCCCACCTGAGTGGACCACCTTCGGAAGTGAGTACAATATTTTTCCACATTACCTGATCCCTGTCTCAAACGTCTCAATTCTGTCTCAGCTGATGAAACACGATCCGGATCGTCATACAATAACCCCAAAGCAGAAAAAAAACAATCCACTGATCTAAAGCATGGATCACTAGGCTGCAGAGAAAAGGCCCAGTCCTGAGGTTCTTTGCGCAAAAGTGACATTATGAACCCTATGCGCTGTGATTCATCACCAGAGGATCTGGGTCTCAAACGGAAATACAAGCAAGCATTTTTAAAAGAAAAAAATCTTGTTGTTCACCAAAAAATAAATCAGGCAAACGTACCTTTGGCTCCACGAAATGTGCTCCAGAACAACTACTCACGTGTTGCTGGATTTCAGCCACCTCCAGAGAAAGTCCCTGCAGGCGTTGAGCCAAATCCTGAACCGACACCATGATGGAAACAGAAAATCTTTCCTTAGAGATTTTTTTTTTTTTCTTGGGCTGGACTTACTGTTATGATCTGCTACAAGCACTAAGGAAAGATGGGAATTCTGTCCCTACAATAGAACTAAGCTGGATCCCTACGATGTAACGGGGAACCTGATCCTGCGACCAGACCAGCTAAAGTCCTCAGCTAGTCTGAACGAAGACCTATAGTTGTGAGGGAGGAATCCCTACAAGAACTAGGGACTGGGAGAAAAGGTGGACACCTCCTAACAGAAATTGTAACAGGGAAAAATAAAACAGAAAACAAATTACTTAGAGATCCTAAGATCAAGCAAAACTGACTGAGTAGGGCACCTAAGCACCCGGCTAGCTTAAGAGTAGGTAATACAATGTAGTCCAGCAAAGCCAGAAGGGCTGAGCCAGACTAAATAGGGAAAAAAGGTCATGTGACCAGCAAACTGAAACAAAACCTAACAAGAGGGTTCTAACATAAGGGGAAAGGTTTCTTCTTGTGGAGAGTGACATACCAGCTCTGGCGTGTCGAGGTAAGGAGGCTTATTCGCTGTGCAATTCTCCTCTGGGAAATTTAATATGTAAATTGCCTCTTCAAAAAAAGAGGACTTGTACTCTATAGCGCCACCTATTGGAAGTAGCGATCCTACAAGTCACAATAAACCCTTTAACGAGTCTTGTAATATGACTTAGGATAAAAGCCAAATTAGTATCTCCATTTGCAGACACAGTGTTTCGGACTATTGGTCCTCGTCAATGCAAAGTAGGAGAGATCTGATTTGGCTAGATGAGAGGTTCTGGACTAGGGTCTAAGGGGTAAGGTTTCTTCTTGTGGAGAATGACATACCAGCTCTGGCGTGTCGAGGTAAGAAGGCTTATTCGCCGTGCAATGCTCCTCTGGGAAATTTAATATGTAAATTTCCTCTTCAAAAAAAGAGGACTTGTACTCTATAGCGCCACCTATTGGAAGTAGCGATCCTACAAGTCACAATAAACCCTTTAACGAGTCTTGTAATATGACTTAGGTTAAAAGCCAAATTAGTATCTCCATTTGCAGACACGGTGTTTCGGACTATTGGTCCTCGTCAGTGCAAAGTAGGAGAGATCTGATTTGGCTAGATGAGAGGCTCTGGACTAGGGTCTAAGGGGTAAGGTTTCTCCTTGTGTAGAGTGACATACCAGCTCTGGCGTGTCGAGGTAAGGAGGCTTATTCACCGTGCAATGCTCCTCTGGGAAATTTAATATGTAAATTGCCTCTTCAAAAAAAGAGGACTTGTACTGCGTTGATCCAGGGAGCTAGTCTGATTGCCGTATGTGGAGTCGGGAAGGAATTTTTTTCCCCAATGTGAAGCTTACTGTTTGCCACTTGGGTTTTTTTTTGCCTTCCTCTGGATCAACATGTTAGGGCAGGTTAGGATAGGATATGGGTTGAACTAGATGGACTTAAAGTCTTCCTTCAACCTTAATAACTATGTTACTATGATACTCTATATCACCACCAATTGGAAGTAGCGATCCTACAAGTCACAATAAAACCTTGAACTTGTTCATCCAAGTAGTCAGTAAGGATTTAAAAATCCTACATACCATTACATGCACAACCACAGCAGTTATATATTATGCTATCTGCCACTGTAATGTTAAGTATATTGGGCTTTTTTGATTAACCCCTTCCACAAACTTTTTTTGAGACATTTATTGTGATTTTTCTAATTCTTGTGTTTTGTGTTTTACTCCCTACAATTTTAACATTTTTTTTATTTCCTGTACCAATAAAATGTATCTTTTTATGGTATATTTATGTTCTAATTGTGGTTATTCACTCTTCGTTGTTGCCTATTAGATTTTCACATGAATACCTACTCAGATAAAATTATTTGTATTTCTACAATCATAAGCAGGCAGCAACACACTGGGGAAAAAGGAACATGTGCAAAGGTTCGTCGGATGCAGTAAAGAGCAGGAGGCAGAGAAGGGGTTAACAAGGATTTACTCTAACAGGTGATCTTAGAATTCAGGGATTACTCCATGCAGGGGGGAGAGTAGACAAAGATACAACTGATATGAGGAATAAACTTGCACAAAACAAATATACAGTATCCCAAGCGAGCGAAGGGGATAGGAGAGAAATGACTTATCAGTTGAAGTTCTTGTTGGGGGGGTCTGTCGGAACAACTCCTGGAATCATCGCAGTCTGTGAACAAAGTCTCTGGCTCTGCTGTGTAAGAATGAGATGCACTGTCTACTGACCGTGCTGAAGTATCTGGGTCGGTGGGTCTTGGGTCCGTTGCTGAGTGGACGAAGTTCCTTCTGTTGGTTCCTCGGGAATAACGTGGTACACCGGAAGCACGCCGCCGTGCAGGTCACAGGAGAAGGAAGGCCTCGCACGGACTCACACAGTTCGGTAGAATGAGAAGCATCTGCTAGACTGTGCGTATTGGAGGGAATATGTGGAAGGACACTCGGTAATGGCTGGTAGGGTAAGTCAGTCCATAATGAGGTGGCGTCAGTGGCGGTAATAATCTGAGAAGAGGAGAGGGAGTCAACCTTCTTCCTACTCTATAGCTGCCTTCACGCCAAGTCTCTCTTGTTCCCATTGATATATCTAATAACTATTGGACACAGTAATGTTTCTGCCTTGAAATGAGGTTTATTTCACAGAAAATGTGCAATCTGCATCCAAACAAAATTTGACAGGTGCATAAGCATGGGCACCCTTATCATTTTCTTGTTTTAAATACTCCTACCTACTTTTTACTGACTTACTAAAGCACTTTTTTTGGTTTTGTAACCTCATTGAGCTTTGAACTTCATAGCCAGGTGTATGCAATCATGAGAAAAGCTACTTAAAGTGGTCACTTGCAAGTTGTTCTCCTGTTTGAATCTCCTCTGAAGAGTGGCATCATGGGCTCCTCAAAACAACTGTCAAATGATCTGAAAACAAAGATTATTCAACATAGTTGTTCAGGGGAAGGATACAAAAAGCTGTCTCAGAGATTTAACCTGTCAGTTTCCACTGTGAGGAACATAGTAAGGAAATGGAAGTACACAGGGACAGTTCTTGCTAAGGCCAGAAGTGGCAGGCCAAGAAAAACATCAGAAAGACAGAGAAGAAGAATGGTGAGATCAGTCAAAGACAATCCTCAGACCACCTCCAGAGAGCTGCAGCATCAACTTGCTGCAGATGGTGTCACTGTGCATCGGTCAACTATACAACGCACAAGGAGAAGCTGTATGGGAGAGTGATGCGAAAGAAGCCATTTCTGCAAGCACGCCACAAACAGAGTCGGCTGAGGTATGCAAAAGCACATTTGGAGAAGCCAATTTCTTTTTGGAAGAAGGTCCTGTGGACTGATGAAACCAAGACTGAGTTGTTTGGTCATACAAAGAGGCGTTATGCATGGCGTCAAAAAAACACAGCATTCCAAGAAAAACACTTGCTACCCACAGTAAAATTTGGTGGAGGTTCCATCATGCTTTGGGGCTGTGTGGCCAATGCCGGCACCGGGAATCTTGTTAAAGTTGAGGGACGCATGGATTCCACTCAGTATCAGCAGATTCTTGACAATAAAGTTCAAGAATCAGTGACAAAGTTGAAGTTACGCAGGGGATGGATCTTTCAACAAGACAATGATCCAAAACACCGCTCCAAATCTACTCAGGCATTCATGCAGAGGAACAATTACAATGTTCTGGAATGGCCATCCCAGTCCCCAGACCTGAATATCATTGAACATCTGTGGGATCATTTGAAGAGGGCTGTCCATGCTCGGCGACCATCAAACTTAACTGAACTGGAATTGTTTTGTAAAGAGGAATGGTCAAAAATACCTTCATCCAGGATCCAGGAACTCATTAAAAGCTATAGGAAGCGACTAGAGGCTGTTATTTTTGCAAAAGGAGGATCTACTAAATATTAATGTCACTTTTCTGGTGAGGTGTCCATACTTATGCACCTGTCAAATTTTGTTTGGATGCAGATTGCACATTTTCTGTTAGTACAATAAACCTCATTTCAAGGCAGAAACATTACTGTGTCCAATAGTTATTAGATATATCAAACTGAAATAGCTGTTGCAAAAACACAAATTTTTATAAAACATTAAGCTTATGATTAATAGGGGTGCCCAAACTTTTTCATATAACTGTATAGTAGCTCTCATCTTAAATTCAAATAAGCTTTGAGCAGGACCAAATACACATTAGCTTTGCAAAGTGTAGCACTACCTGCTGTGTCATTATGTCTCACATAGAGCCTCTTCTAAGCTGTAGTTGGGTGTATTCTTTTTCCCCTTGTGTGTGGATGACAGCTTTTGATTTGCAGCACTATGAGAGGAGAGCTACTAAAAGTGTTTGCAATGAGACTGCCAGAGATGGGAGCTGAAAGCTGTTAGTTAATCACACTCAGGTCTGCTGTCCTCCAGTATATGTTATCACTCTGCAGTGAAGAGAACAGATTGTTGTGTCGGTTTGTTCTTATTTCTACAGTGTGTTGCTGCGTGCTTATTATTGGTCAGTATAAGAAAAAGGAAAAACACCCCCACAGTAAAATTTCTCTGATAATGCTCAATTAGAATTAAAAAAAAAATTCTAAATACTTACATTGCTAATATGTTGCATCAGAGAGGCAAACTTTCAAAACAAGTTTCAGGGCCTGTGCACACGTTGCGGATTCCTAGCGGTTTTGCCGCGGTTTTTCGAGGCAAAACCGCTTACACAATACAACTCATTAAGGCCTATGGAATTCCGCAATGCTGTGCACATGCTGCGGGTTTTTCCACGGCGGAATCGCATCGCGGAAGAATCCGCAGCATGCTCATTCTTTTTTGCGGAACCGCGGCGATTTAGCCGCCATAGGAATGCATTGAACCGATTACTTTCCGCATGTGGCTGTGCCCACCATGCGGAAAGTAAGCGGTTCATGTGCGGATGGTACCCAGGGTCTGGAGGAGAGGAGACTCTCCTCCAGGCCCTGGGTACCATATCCATGTGAAAACAATAATTAAAATAAAAAATAATGATATTCTCACCTTCCGGTGTCCCACGCAGCTTTCCCGCCTCTCAGCGAAGCTCCCGTTCCCAGGAGTCCTTTGCGAGATCACCCCAGATGACGTAGCGGTCTCGCGTGATGCTACGTCATCGGGGTGATTGTCGCAAAGGACGCCTGGGAACGGGATTGGCCGGGAGCGTCGCTGAGAGGCGGGAAAGCTGCGTGGCCGCCGGAAGGTGAGAATATCATTATTTATTATTTTTTTTATTATTTTTACATTAGATCTTTTTACTATTGATGCGGCATAGGCGGCATCAATAGTAAAAATTTGGTCACACGTGTCAAACACTTGTTTGACTCGTGTGACCAACCTGTCAGATCGCTTGAAAAACGCTAGCATTCTGCAAGCTAATTCCGCTTGCAAAACGCTAGTTTTTAGCGGAATACGCATACCTATAATATGCATATTTCCCGCGGCAGGGAGGTGCGGAATTGCCGCGGAAATTTCCATGGCAATTCCGCAACGTGTGCACATAGCCTCATACTTCTCTGCAGTGCCTATTACATCATGTGTCCAGTTCTACATGAAATTTATTTTGAAAGATCCTTTTTAAATTTTGTTCCTGTTTAAAAAAAACAAGTGAGGTGAGTTGATGGGGCAGGGCTATAATCAGTGATTCGTATTGGAAGTGACTCTTTTCTTTTTTTTCTGCTTTTTTATTCATTTCACACATTATGGCACCTTAAGAACATAAAAGACCTTTTGTGGGCATTACAACAGCATATTTTTATTTATATCTGATTACCCTAGGGCTGGAATATTCTATTTTAACTAGGGCTGGCATATTAGCCTCCATCACTGGTCAAATTCAACTTATTGCTGCATTGAAGAGCTGATCTGGGTCTGTCAGGATTCAGCAGTTACTGCTCCCTTTCCTTACTCAGTGATCATATGATTGCTAGGATTGAAGGAGAAAGACATTCAGTTCTCCTTCAGTGCTATATATACAGATATCATGAAGGACAGAGTTTGATATCCATGGCTATCTTCTCTATGGGGAGTCTGAATGTATATGACAGCAGTCTACCTGGTCCTGCAACTGCATGATCTCGTGCAGCTACTAAAAGCTGTTTTAGAATATCATAGCATAGAACAAAAAGGTTAGAAAAGCTCAATCCATTCATCTTAGAAAAAAAGACACATCTGAGTTGATCTCAGTTACATTTGTAGAAAGTTGTGTGGCACATTATTTCTTACATGGACTTTACAATTAGAGATGGGCAAACCTTTTTAAGGTTTGGTTTGGCTTTGTTCACTGAACTTCTCGATGTTCGTTGAACAGTTATCCAAACATAGCCGAACACCATTGAATTCAATAGGAGGCAAAACCAAACGCATAGACAACACCTTCAGTGTGGCCCAAAATAGCTCAAAGTAGGGGCAGACACCAGGAAAAGTGTTATTAATTGACCCATCAATTGTGCTATAAATAATTTAAAAAAATTTGATGTGGATTCCCCCATGTTTTGATAATCGCGCTGACATCAGTGAGTGGAACTTTGGCTTTGAACACCCAGGACCTTTCTGATGGCACCATGAGCATGAGAACTTTTTCATGCTCGTGGTGACGTCAGTGAGGTGACAGGAGTTCACCACAAGACACAGAGCTGAGGAAGCATGCATAGTTTAGTGTCTCTGCTGGATGGCAGGCTATATAGTCGCATCATGCAACAATGCAGCCTGCCATCTAGATGTAGCAGAGCTAGACATATTGCGGGACAAATGGATTATTATCTTCTCGGCGAACAGGTGAGAAATTGTTTATTATTTAATTCTGTTGCAGGAGTCATTGACTTCAGTGGACTGGGCAATGACATGAGTATGGTTTAAATTAGATTCATTAAAGGATTCTGTGTCATTCTTTCAATTAAAGGACTTTATTCTGGGTGTGTCTTGTTTATGCAATATCACTATGGGGGTAGTAATGGTGGCGTCTTATATTTCCTCTGCATAACTAACCTCTGGGCTTGATGTCACCGGACAATGCAAAGGTGAAATCAACCCCCCAAATATAAATCCCACTTTCCACTACCACAGGGCAAGTGGGAAAAGCCGGGCAAAGCGCCAGAATTTAATAAACACTGAGGTCTGAGTACTTAGTGAGCTCGGTCATTTATTGGACTTTGGCCAACTTTTGTTGATTTTTAGGAACAAAGCTCTGGAATCTGAACATGAATCCGAATGTGCAACATTCGTGACAAATTTGAGATTGTCAAATGTTTTCCACACAAGTTTGCTCATCTTTAGAGAACATAAAAGTTGTTTTCTGTAGAATTTCAGTTTTTTTAAGTTATCATGTGATTTTAGTTGACTACATAAATACAACAAAACAATGTACAAAAACGTATCCACCATAACATGGATGGTAGAAAAAAAGGCATGTACATGATGACGTAGATAAAATATAAATTTTGTTAGAAATCACGAAAAAAAAAAAAAAAACATTAACAAGGGACATACGAAGAAGTCATGGGTATGTGATTATCCACAAAAAATGTATGAAAAAGATAAATGCAGCCATAACACATGTACAAGAAATTGTAACTGCAAATTATATCCCAAATCATGCATGAATAAATGCTTCAAATGTAGCCAAATAAAGTGCTATGTGCAGTATTTGCAATACTCTATTAGACTATGTTCACATAGAATAGCATTCCAATCATCACTAGTTTGCAATTCAGCAGATGCCTATCCAGGCCTTCTACTGCAATGACATGAAAATAACCCAGATAAATTTTAACATCAATAAGTGGATCAATATCCTACTGGTTATGTATATTTTCATAATGGAAACCTGCTAAGATTATGAATATCACCAGGTAAAGTGCTATGTGCAATCTGAGGATTATATCTAGGTAATCACAGGGAGTTGTATTATGTACAACTTACATGAACGTGGAAATCAGTTCCACGGGGCGGCCGGGGGAACTGATTTCCACGTTCATGTAAGTTGTAGGATTTACATCCACTTTTAATATTGTTATTCAGCATTTAGCACGTTGTCTTGTTTATTGTCATATGAGGGAACGGATGATATAGGTAGCGAGTGCATTGCATTATGTCATTTCCCTGGAGATGTGTGTAAGCATATGATATGTAGTAGCTTTGTTTGAGTATATTGCATTCAGTACCTATCATAGATTAGAACATCACCCCTGATGGAGAATATAAGGAAGGGATAATACAACTCCCTGTGATTAACTAGATATAATCCTCAGATTGCACATAGCACTTTACCTGGTGATATTCATAATCTTAGCAGGTTTCCATTATGAAAATATACGTAACCAGTAGGATATTGATGCACTTATTGATGTTAAAATTTATCTGGGTTATTTTCATGTCATTGCAGTAGAAGGCCTGGATAGGCATCTGCTGAATTGCAAACTAGTGATGATTGGAATGCTATGTGAACATAGTCTAATAGAGTATTGCAAATACTGCACATAGCACTTTATTTGGCTACATTTGAAACATTTATTCATGCATGATTTGGGATATAATTTGTAGTTACAATTTCTTGTACACATGTTATTGCTGCATTTATCTTTTTCATACATTTTTTGTGGATAATCACATACCCATGACTTCTTTGTATATCCCTTGTTAATGTTTTTTGTTTTTTTGATTTTTGTGATTTCTAATAAAATTTATATTTTATCTACGTCATCATGTACATGCCTTTTTTTCTACCATCCATGTTACTACGGATATGTTTTTGAATCTTTTGTTGAGGTAATTGTGTGCAGTATTTAGGACATTTTTTGATATGTACAACAGTGTACAGTATATTAAAAAAAAGGAAGTCATCTACTCTACAATGGCCTGAAGTTCTGGAATTGCATAACTCCGAAACATGATTTTATTTCAGTTATTCTCTCTGAAAAACACATTGCAAAGTTGTGTAAATGCTACAAATTGGCTTTGATAATGCAAGAAATAATCCTCCACAACAGTCCTAAAAAATGCAAACAAAACCAAGAGCACTAAATAGTAATATTAAAAAAATTCAACGTTTATTTATCGCACTGAGCCAGATTCAACAATAAAAAGGCTGTAATTGGTTATTCCCCAGGTTATTTTACAGCAAACGGTTGCTGAGTTGAACAGGCGGCTCATTAACTTCACCTGCAGCTGCAGAAGTAATGCACGTAGTATGCTAGAATAGGACTACAGATGTAATTCTCAGGGCAGCAGCTCTGCTTTATCATTGCCAGAAACAACTTCTGTTTAGTCTGCAATGCATTGATGGCTACAGTGCCTAAGAGATTCACTCTTATTGCTAAGCATTAATTACCTGTAGCTCATTTACCTTAAGAATGGAAATCTATGAAAAGAGGTGAAGTGTTTTCCTGCTGAAGTGCAGCGAGGACTATTCAGAAAATAGAATAAAATAGATACAAAATAATGATTTTTCATCTCACCAACAGGTCTTTAACTGCCCTAGACAAGGAGTATATAAGGGCACATGGAGTCTCATGAAGCCTCACAAGGCAGAACCAAAGAATTTTAGTGTGCTGTCATTAAACGTCCATTGGGTAAAGTACGTTCCAAGCTATTGTCCCTTACATACAATGTCTCTAGAGGAAAATACTACATACAGTCATGGCCAAAAGTGTTTGCCCCTTTGACATTTTTCCTGGAAATGAAGTATTCTCCCTGAAAATGATTACAATTACACATGTTTTATTATACATATTTTTATTTCCTTTGTATGTATTGGAACAACACAAAAAAATCTGAAAAAAAGCAAACTGGACATAATTTCACAACAAACCCCCAAAATGGGCAGGATAAAATTGTTTGCACCTTTCAAAATTGTGGGTAAACAACTTGGTTTCAAGCAAGTGATGCTTGTTCGCACTCACCTGTGGCAAATAACAGGTGTGGGAAATGTGAAAATAACACCTGAAACTAGATAAAAAAGGGAGAAATTCACTCAATCTTTGCATTGTGTCTGTGTGTGCAACACTAAGCATGGAGAACAGAAAGAGGAGTAGAGAACTGTCTGGAGTACCTGAGATCGAAAATTGTTAAAAAATATAAACAATCTTAAGATTGCAATGTTCCTTTGTCCATGGTGCGCAAAATATTCAAGAAGTTTACAACCCATGGCATTGTAGCTAATCTCCCTGGATGAGGACGGTGGAGAAAAATTGATGAAAGTTGCAATGCAGGACAGTCTGGTTGGTGGATAAGCAGCACCAATCAAGTTCTAAAGAAATTCAAGCTGTCCTGCAGGATCAGGGTGCATTAGTGGTAGTGCAAACTATCCGTTTACATTTGAATGATATTAAAAGCTATAGCAGGAGACCCAGGAGGACCCCACAGTGACAAAAAAAGCAAGACTGCAGTTTGCCAAAATGTATATGATTAAACCAAAATCCTTCTAGGAAAGGATCTTGTGGACAGATGAGAAAAAAATAGAGCTTTTTGGTAAAGCACATCATTCTACTGTTTACCAAAAATGTAATGGGGCATGCAAAGAAAATAACACAGTATCTACAGTCAAATATGGTGGAGGTTAAAAGATTTATTTTTTTTGCTGCCTCTGGCACTGGGTGCCTTGACTGTGTGCAAGGCATCATGAAATCTGAAGATTACTAAAGGATTTTGGATCAAAATGTAGTGCCCAGTGTCAAAAAGCTAAGTTTTCATTCTAAGTTATGGGTCTTCCAGCAAGACAATGACACTAAACATATTTCAAGAGCCACCCAAAAATGGATGGAAACGAAGCGCTGGAGAGTTCTGAAGTGGCCAGCAATGAGTCTGGATCTAAGTCCCATTGAACACCTGTGAAAAGATTTTTAAATTCCTATTGGGACAAGGCACTCTACCAATATGAGAGACGTGGAGCAGTATGCAAAAGAAGAGTGGCCCAAAATTCCAGTTGAGAGATGTAAGAAGCTTGTTGATGTTGTTGATGGTTATAAGAAGAGATTGATTGCAGTTATTTTTCCAAAAGATGTGCAACCAAATATGAACTTGTAACCTTGAAATTGTTGACAATTTTCAACAATTTTGGTTGTCAAGTCCTCAGACAGTTCTCTTCTCCTCTTTCTGTTCTCCATGCTTAATGTGGCACACACAGACACAAACGCAAAGATTAAGTCAACCTCTCTTTTTTTATCTGATTTCAGGTGTGATTTTCATATTGCCCCCACCTGTTACTTGTAGCAGGTGAGTTTAAACGAGCATCACATGTTTGAAACAAAGTTGTTTACCCACAATTTTAGAAAGGTGCCAACAATATTGTTCAGCCCATTTTTGGAATATTGTGTGAAATTATGTCCAATTTGGACACACAAAGGAAATAAACATGTGTATAACAAAACATGTGTCATTGCAATAATTTTCTGAGAGAAATACTTCCTTTTCTGGACCAATTTCAAGAATGCCTACACTTTCCGATTCATTAAGAGTGAATGAAGTAGCTAGTAGAGTTGAGTGAAACAGGTCGGTCAGATTCAAAAGTCGCCGACTTTTGCCAAAGTCGGGTTTCGCCGAGCGAAACCCGACCATAGCGTGGATTCAGCCATGTGGTAGTCGACCCGAGCGCCAAAGTCGGTTTTCCCATAATGCTTGCAGGTGCCTTTTTTCAGCCAATGAGCAAGTACGTACACTGTGGGCAACGAGTTGACATGGGCAGCGTCCACCATCATCTTAGAGAAGGGCATTGCAGTGATTGACTTGCTTTGGGGGGCGTCATAGTGTCTATAAAAGCCCTGACCGCCGATCGCCATTTTACTTCTGCCGATCTGAACAGTAGGGAGAGGTTGCTGACGTTGTTTATGAGTAGGGAGAGAGTTAGGGCTGGAAAGAGAAGTTCTTATGTGCTTGTGCTGATAGCAATTGTGCTGTAAAGTTAGTGTGCAGTGACAGGGGAGAATTTTCTTGTGTGAGGCAGCGCTGGTTATTAGGCTGTCTGCCAGTGACAGGGGGGATTTTCCTGTGTGCAGCAGCGCTGGTTAATAGGCTGCCTGCTAGCTGTATTGCTGTGTGTACACTGCTGTGCAGACAGCTTTTTACACAGCACTAATACTTTTATTATTTTTTTCTGCACAGTTGCCGAGAGTTCATTTTTTCCCACACTGTATAGAGCTGTACGCTCCTCACACACTACCGTATACAGGCTGGTATCATGGACAAATATATGCTGACTATCTGTGTGTGACTCCGTAAATATATACGGAGATTGAAATTTTCCCCTACACTATACACCAGGTATCTTCTGATACAGTACCCTTTTTCTGCCTTTTGTATTCTGGTCAAATCCATACTGAGAGAGCGTCTGTGTGTGACTCCGGAAACATATACGGAGATTTACAATTACCCCTACACTGTATACAGCTGTACGCTTCTGATACAGTACCCTTTTTCTACTTTTTCTATTCTGGTCTAATCCATACTGAGCCTGAGAGCATCTGTGTGTGACTCCGGAAATATATACGAAGATTTACAATCACCCCTACACTGTATACAGCTGAATGCTTCTCATACAGTACCATTTTTCTGCTTTTTATATTCTGGTCTAATCCCTACTGAGCCTGAGAGCATCTGTGTGTGACTCCAGAAATATATACGGAGATTTACAATTACCCCTACACTGTATAAACCTGGTATTTTCTGATACATTACCCTTTTTCTGCTTTTTATATTCTGGTCTAATCCATACTGAGCCTGAGAGCGTCTGTGTGTGACTCCGGAAATATATATGGAGATTTACAATTTTCCCCTATACTATATACACCAGGTATCTTCTGATACAGTATCCTTTTTCTGCTTTTTATATTCTGGTCTAATCCATACTGAGCCTGAGAGCATCTGTGTGTGACTCCTGAAATATATATGGAGTTTTACAATTACCCCTACACTGTATACACCTGGTATCTTCTGATATAGTACCCTTTTTCTGCTTTTTATATTCTGGTCTAATCCATACTGAGCCTGTGAGCATCTGTGTGTGACTCCTGAAATATATACGGAGATTTACAATTTTCCCCTATATGATATACACCTGGTATCTTCTGATACAGTACCCTTTTTCTACTTTTTATATTCTGGTCTAATACATACTGAGCCTGTGAGCATCTGTGTGTGACTCCTGAAATATATACGGAGATTTACAATTTTCCCCTATACGATTTACACCTGGTATCTTCTGATACAGTACCCTTTTTCTGCTTTTTATATTCTGGTCTAATCCATACTGAGCCTGTGAGCGTCTGTGTGTCACTCCGGAAATATATACGGAGATTTACAATTTTCCCCTATGCTATATACACCTGGTATCTTCTGATACAGTACCCTTTTTCTGCTTTTTATATTCTGGTCTAATCCATACTGAGCCTGTGAGCGTCTGTGTGTCACTCCGAAAAATATACAGAAATTTACAATTACCATTACACTGTATACACCTGGTATCTTCTGATACAGTACCCTTTTTCTGCTTTTTATATTCTGGTCTAATCCATACTGAGCCTGAGAGCGTCTGTGTGTGACTCCGGAAATATATACTGAGATTTACAATTTTCCCCTATACGATATACACCTGGTATCTTCTGATACAGTACCCTTTTTCTACTTTTTATATTCTGGTCTAATACATACTGAGCCTGTGAGCATCTGTGTGTGACTCCTGAAATATATACGGAGATTTACAATTTTCCCCTATACGATTTACACCTGGTATCTTCTGATACAGTACCCTTTTTCTGCTTTTTATATTCTGATCTAATCCATACTGAGCCTGTGAGCGTCTGTGTGTGACTCCGGAAATATATACGGAGATTTACAATTTTCCCCTATGCTATATACACCTGGTATCTTCTGATACAGTACTGTTGTGAATGGACTTGAGATGAGTTCTGAGCGGAGGCTCCCTCTGGTGGTTACAAGCGGTACTGGACTGTCCAGTGAAGATTGTGAGGATTGGGAATCAGGTGTTACTGACTGGTCTTATATAAGGGAGTCGCCTTCCCATCAGGGTTGCCGGTGATCAATTGTTCTGGTCTCAATCCTTGATTCCTGTTTCCTTTGTAGCCTGCCGTGTCGTGTCTGCATCTCCTGCTAACAGATAAGACATTTTCTTCTTTTTGTTTTTGTGCTTGATTTTTGCATTTTGTCCTGCACTTCTGTGGGGGCCTTCAGGGTCCCCTCCGGGGGGCTTTTGCCCTCTCAGTTTAGTTCAGCCACTGATGTTTGTACATTTGCTTTTTCCAGTTTTTCAGTGGCTGCTGTTTTGATTTTGTTACACCAGAGAACTAATTTAGGTGGTAGAGGTCGTGTGATCTCAGGTGTTTTGAAATTAGTGGAGTTGGTGCTTTTCAGGGTTTTTTGGGATTGCAGTAAGTGCCCTTCCTATCCTTTTCTATTTAGGTAGTTTGGGCCCCAACGTTTGCTCATACTATTTTCTGTCTGTGTCAGTATTTCTTCTTGTCTAACCGCCATTACATGTTTGGGGGCTTTCTATGTTCTTTGGGGATCTGCTCCGGGGCAGATAGCTTTCCTCTTTCTATCTTTAGGTGTAGTTAGTTTCTCAGGCTGTGACGAGGCGTCTAGGACCAACGTAGGAACGCTCCACGGCTGCCTCTAGTTGTGGTGGTTAGTCAGGGTACTGCAATCTCATAGATTCCAACTGCTCTGGTGTATTGCCTTTTTTAACCAAAATCATAGAAAAAAAAACCAAAAAAATGAAATACTTTATTTGTAATTAACCATAATAGGTAGCACCAAAATTAAGAATAATTCAGATTAAAAAATTGGGCCCATCTGGATGTCCCTAGAAATTTCCTAGGCTGTCTCCTGCCTTGCCGCGGAGGTTGGCACCCTAGGGTGTTCAGTAGGTCTCTGTCTAGATATAGAGGTCCCCTTAGCTTATCGGGTAGTGGGATCCACTAGATCTATAGGGCACAACAGGGCCACTAGGGTTAGCCATCGTGAGCGGGGGCGCCACAACGCTCCCCCCTAGGGTGCCAACCTCCGCGGCAAGGCAGGAGACAGCCTAGGAAATTTCTAGGGACATCCAGATGGGCCCAATTTTTTAATCTGAATTATTCTTAATTTTGGTGCTACCTATTATGGTTAATTACAAATAAAGTATTTCATTTTTTTGGTTTTTTTTTCTATGATTTTGGTTATATTAAACCTTATTATATATATTTTTGATTAGTATTGCCTTTTTTACCTGCACTCCTCAGCTACCGAAACATAACAGTATCACCGGCCTAAAAATTGAAAATTGTATGGTATTCACAGAAGGGAAAAATATTGTAAAAAAAAAAAAAAAGGTTGTCAGAGTTGTCAGAGATATTTTTCTGTTTGTTGCATTTTTCTTTACAATATTTTTCCCGTCTGTGAGTACCATACAATTTTCAATTTTTAGGACGGTGATACTGTTATGTTTCGGTAGCTGAGGAGTGCAAGTAAAAAAGGCAATACACCAGAGCAGTTGGAATCTATGAGATTGCAGTACCCTGACTAACCACCACAACTAGAGGCAGCCGTGGAGCGTTCCTACGTTGGTCCTAGACGCCTCGTCACAGCCTGAGAAACTAACTACACCTAAAGATAGAAAGAGGAAAGCTATCTGCCCCGGAGCAGATCCCCAAAGAACATAGAAAGCCCCCAAACATGTAATGGCGGTTAGACAAGAAGAAATACTGACACAGACAGAAAATAGTATGAGCAAACGTTGGGGCCCAAACTACCTAAATAGAAAAAGATAGGAAGGGCACTTACTTCAATCCCAAAAAACCCTGAAAAGCACCAACTCTACAAATTTCAAAAACACCTGAGATCACACGACCTCTACCACCTAAATTAGTTCTTTGGTGTAACAAAATCAAAACAGCAGCCACTGAAAAACTGGAAAAAGCAAATGTACAAACATCAGTGACTGAACTAAACTGAGAGGGCAAAAGCCCCCGGAGGGGACCCTGAAGGCCCCCACAGAAGTGCAGGACAAAATGCAAAAATCAAGCACAAAAACAAAAAGAAGAAAATGTCTTATCTGTTAGCAGGAGATGCAGACACGACACAGCAGGCTACAACGGAAACAGGAATCAAGGATTGAGACCAGAACAATTGATCACCGGCAACCCTGATGGGAAGGCGACTCCCTTATATAAGACCAGTCAGTAACACCTGATTCCCAATCCTCACAATCTTCACTGGACAGTCCAGTACCGCTTGTAACCACCAGAGGGAGCCTCCGCTTAGAACTCATTTCAAGTCCATTCACAACACAGTACCCTTTTTCTGCTTTTTATATTCTGGTCTAATCCATACTGAGCCTGTGAGCGTCTGTGTATCACTCCGGAAAAATATGCAGAGATTTACAATTACCATTACACTGTATACACCTGGTATCTTCTGATACAGTACCCTTTTTCTGCTTTTTATATTCTAGTCTAATCCATACTGAGCCTGTGAGCGTCTGTGTGAGACTCCGGAAATATATACGGAGATTGAAATTTTTCCCTGTACTATATACACCTGGTATCTTCTGATACAGTACCCTTTTTCTGCTTTTTATATTCTGGTCTAATCCATACTAAGTTTGAGAGCGTCTGTGTGTGACTCCGGAAATATATACGGAGATTTACAATTTTCCCCTTCACCGTATACAGCTGTACGCTTCTGATACAGTACCATATATCTGCTGGCATTTTGGGTACAATTTCCAAAACATGAGGAGGTATGGTGGAAGAGGCCGCGGACGTGGGCGGGGGGGTGCCAGCTGGTACTGATGGTGGTGGTGGTGCAACTGCTGGTAGTGCCAAAAGCACAATAGCACCTAAGGCAGGAGGTGTTGAGCCTGCATCATCATCTAGCTCCAGAAAGCCTGGAAGGCTCCCTTCTCTGGGAGTAGGTAAACCGCTTTTAAAGTCAGAGCATCAGGAACAGGTTTTGGCTTAAATTGCCAAAACAGCCTCCAGCTCTAGTGCCTCCTCTTCTGAAGTTTCAAAAAATGCAAACACTGAGTCATCAGTGCAGGCTCCTGGTCAGGAACAACACCTTTCCTTGTGTCCTTCACCCCCACCAAAAGTGAAGGATGCGGCAGGCCACTCTTCAGATTACTACATGGAGCTCTTTTCACATACCATGCCTGGGTTATCAACTCAAATCCTGAATTCCCCAGCCAAGATGAATTGACATGGAGTGCACTGATGCACAGCCACTGCTATATGATTCTGCTGGTACATTCACCCAGAGCACTACATTGCCCTCGCAGTCAACTGAGCCAGAATCTGACCCTGATGAAACACAGGTGCCCCTTCCCGCATACTATACCACCTTACACGGTGACACAGAGGAAGATGCAGATGAAATTGAAGAGGAGGTGATGGATGACCCAGTTGTTGACCCGGATTGGTATCCATTGGGGAAAGAGGGTGCCACTGGCAATAGCTCAGAAGAGGAGAAGGATCCGCAGCAGGCATCGACATCGCAGCTGCAGTTATCTGGCAGGCCTGTAGCAGTCCAAAAACGTGTTAAAAAAAACCAAAAAGAGTTGCAGGACAGCTTGGCCAGATGGTCAAATTAGCACAGCGTGCAAGCCCTGAAAATTTATCCCATAGTAGGAAGAGTGTAGTGTGGCACTTTTTTGACCAAAATCCTATTGATGAGGCAAAGGTTATCTGTAAGAAGTGTGGAAGGACCTTTAACCGAGGGAAAAATCTCAGAAATTTGAATACCACTTGCATGCTTAGACATTTAAACACCATGCACTTGCAAGAGTGGATGGACTACAAAACCTCAGGTAGCACATGTGCACCTGCTCTGACTGAAGGTAGCCAGCAATGCTACATCGCTTCCCCCACTGTAAGACCACCGGTTAGCACACCACCAGCAAGAAATGTTGAGGTGTCGTCACAAGGCCAAAGCAGTCAGGGAATCACAATATTTTTACAACGAAAGACTGAATCTAGGCCATCACCACCACCACCACCATCACCATCACCAACCCCCTCTCAGTCCGTCATGTCCACCGCTAGTTCCCCCATATGCAGCTCTCAAGTCCAGCTCACCCTAGCAGACACTCTGAGTAGGACAAGAAAGTACTCTTACTTTCATCCGCGTACACTGGCTTTGAATGCCTACATTGCTAAAAAAATATTTAGACTTGAGAGTCCTCAGTGGTTGATACCTTTTAATGGCTAACTGAAAAGATGGTAACAAATTGCAAGCTTTCGAGACTACTCAGGTCTCTTCATCAGGCATAGACTAATACAACATCTGAAGAATCACATATTTATACACAAAATAGCACAGAAAAAATGCAATAGGTAGGACAAGTGACATGAAGCAGAACTGTCATTATGGCAGAGGGATTAACATAAATATGACTAGTTCATAGATAAGGAGTGAAGGTTTTATTACCCTCTGATTGGGGTCTGGTATTGTGTTGTGATGACCCTAAAAGGTCAGGGAGGCAGATTCCTTAATTGTTGTAGAACGACATAAAACTCTGGGATATATTCATCCCAGCACTAAGAGTGTCAAAGGTCATCATAAGTTTATATTCCCAGACTTTTCTATCCTTCTCAGATTTGAAGTTAGATTTTAATACAAGTAATTCCATATCTGTCATGCTATGACCGGGCATACAAAAGTGTTTGGCCACAGGTAAATCCATTCTTTTTTCTCTTATCGTGTGGCGATGAGAATTCATCCTTGTTCTCAGTTTTTGCCCGGTCTCCCCCACATACAGACCCCCAGTTGGACATTTAGTACATATAATTAGGTACACCACATTAGATGTGATGCAGCTGAAAGTACCTGGTATCTTGTAGTCCTGATGGGAGTTGGGGATCTTTATCCTGTCCGTGGTCATTATAGATGTACAGGTCTTGCATTTCTTTTGTCTGCAAGAAAGGTTCCTGCAGCTGTTGGGGAGGACAGGGAAGTAAAATGGCTCCACAGTATGCAAATCTTTTCATGGCCAAGCTTGAAAGCAAATTTTTGTCCTCCTGCCCCATCAGGCCTCGGGCCTACTACCGCTACATTGATGACATTTTAATCATCTGGACGGAGTCTGAACAACAGCTAAAGACGTTCCATGAACAGTTCAATCAATTTCATCCCACCATCAACTTAACACTTAACTACTCCAGCACTGAAATTAACTTTTTAGACACCACCATTAAGCTAAAGAACAATGAAATAGAGACATCCCTGTATCAGAAGCCAATCGACCGTCCAACATATCTTAAATGGGACAGTTTCCATCCTAAACACATAAAAAACTCTATTGTCTACAGCCAAGCCATCAGATACAACCGTATATGTTCCAACCCCATGGATAGAGATGAACACCTTGGTCGCCTCAGAAAGACTTTTTTGAACCAGGGCTACCATCCAAGAACAATTGAAAACCAAATTACAAGAGCCACCAGAATATCAAGGAATCACCTGCTACATTACAAAGCTAAAGAAGAAAATAACCGGGTGCCTCTAGTGGTCACCTACAATCCAAGTCTGGAGATGCTAAGGGGAGCTGCACGGAAACTACAACCTTTACTACAAAAAGATGCCCGATTACAATCCATATTTCCAGACCCCCCACTACTATGTTTTAGGCAGCCCCAAATCTAAGAAGCATCATTGTCAGAAGCTCCCTGTCCTCCCCAACAGCTGCAGGAACCTTTCCTTGCAGACAAAAGAAATGCAAGACCTGTACATCTATAATGACCACGGACAGGATAAAGATCCCCAACTCCCATCAGGACTACAAGATACCAGGTACTTTCAGCTGCATCACATCTAATGTGGTGTACCTAATTATATGTACTAAATGTCCAACTGGGGGTCTGTATGTGGGGGAGACCGGGCAAAAACTGAGAACAAGGATGAATTCTCATCGCCACACGATAAGAGAAAAAAGAATGGATTTACCTGTGGCCAAACACTTTTGTATGCCCGGTCATAGCATGACAGATATGGAATTACTTGTATTAAAATCTAACTTCAAATCTGAGAAGGATAGAAAAGTCTGGGAATATAAACTTATGATGACCTTTGACACTCTTAGTGCTGGGATGAATATATCCCAGAGTTTTATGTCGTTCTACAACAATTAAGGAATCTGCCTCCCTGACCTTTTAGGGTCATCACAACACAATACCAGACCCCAATCAGAGGGTAATAAAACCTTCACTCCTTATCTATGAACTAGTCATATTTATGTTAATCCCTCTGCCATAATGACAGTTCTGCTTCATGTCACTTGTCCTACCTATTGCATTTTTTCTGTGCTATTTTGTGTATAAATATGTGATTCTTCAGATGTTGTATTAGTCTATGCCTGATGAAGAGACCTGAGTAGTCTCGAAAGCTTGCAATTTGTTACCATCTTTTCAGTTAGCCATTAAAAGGTATCAACCACTGAGGACTCTCAAGTCTAAATATTTTTCTATCTACTGGCTAACACGGTACGAAGATACACATCTTTCCTATACATTGCTAAACTGATCTCATTAGAGATTATGCCCTTCCGTTTGGTTGAAAGCGCAGCGTTCCCGAGAGCTCATGGCCTTCGCTGTCCCACGCTATGACCTACCCAGTCAGCACTTCTTTTCTAGAAAAGCCATCCCTGCCCTCCACCTGCATGTGAAAGACCGCATTGTCCATGCACTCAAACAATCAGTGAGTGGAAAGGTGCACCTCACAACAGATGCATGGGCCAGTAGGCATAGCCAGGGCGATTACGTGTCCATCACTGTGCACTGGGTTAATGTGGTGGATGCAGGGTCCACAGGGGACAGCGGCGGTGGGACAGTGCTGCCTAGCCCACGTTATAGGCAACAGTTGGCTGTAGGCGTTCGACCTTCCTCCTCATCCTCCTCCTCCAGAAGCGAAAGCTCGTGACAGAGCGCACTCACACGAGCACTCCATCCGCAGCTGCCAGTGTTGCACACGAGGTGTCCCACTATTGAACAGTAGTGGTAAGCGTCAGCAGGCTGTTTTAAAGATGATGTCTTTGGCCGACAATAGTCACACCGCAGAGGTACTGGCCGACTACTTGCAGCGAGAAACTGAGTCATGGCTGGGCAGTCTACATCTTGAGCCAGGCAAGTTAGTCAGTGATAACGGCCGTAATTTTGTGGCGGCCATAGCCCTGGCAAAATTCAGACACATACCTTGCCTGGCTCACACCTTGAACCTGGTGGTGCAGTGCTTCATAAATAATTATGCTGAGTAAACAGCCCTGCTCCATAGGGTGCAAAGACTGTGCTCGCACATCCGTCACTCGCCCGTAGACTCCAGTCGTATGCAGAGGCTGCAGCGATCTCTCCACCTCCCCAAGCACCGCCTAATCATAGACATTGCAACAAGGTGGAACTCCACCATGCACATGGTTCAGAGACTGTGCGAACAGAGGCAGGCTGTAATGCATTTGTGGGAGGATACACGGGCAGGCAGTTTGAGGGCAGACATGGAGTTGTAGGGTGTGCAGTGGTCAAAGCTGAAAGACCTCTGTAAAGTGCTTCAGTGTTTTGAGGAATGCACACAGCTGGTAAGCGCAGACGGCGCCATCATAAGCATGAGCATCCTAATTATGCATCTGCTCATGCAAACTTTGACGCACATTAAGGATCAGGCATCTGCAGCGGAGGAGGAAGAAGAGAAGGAGGAGGGAAGCCTTGATGACAGTCAGCCATTGTCTGCTCAGGGAACTGTCCTGGACGAGGTGGAGGAAGAAGAGGAAGAGGAGGATGAGGGGGATGATTATTTTGGGGAGGAGGATGCTTCTCAGGGGGGCAAGAGAAAATGTTGGCTTGCCAAGGTCAGGTACAGGGTTTGTGCGTGACTAGAGGGATGTGGATTTGGCAGAAAGTGCTCCTCCACCCACCACTGGTAACATCACTGGCAGTGCTTCATTGACATCTGGAACATTGGCCCACATGTGTGATTATGTCTTGCGGATCCTAAAAAGGTACCCCCACATTGCCAAAACTATGAAGGATGACGACTACTGGTTGGCCAGCATCCTCGATCCACGCTATGAAGTAAAATTACAGAACATCATGCCACAGGAGAACCTAGAGCTAATATTGGCGAACGATCAAGCAACTCTGGTAAACCGTTTGTTAGAGGCATTCCGAGCACACAGCAGTGGTGCAGGTTCTACCACGAGCCGTACTGGGCCAAATGGAAGAGGTGTTCGTGGTGCACACAGCCAAAGTGGCGTTGGAGACGGGTTTCATGACCATGTTGTGGACTGATTTCTCGAGTACCGCTAAAACGACTGTTAATACTGAATCGATTGCAACAGACAGGAGAGAGCAGTTGTCAACTATGGTTCAAAATTACCTCTCCTCCCTATCGATGTTCTCCTTCACAGTTCATTCCCCTTTAACTACTGGGCCTGTAAACTGGTCACCTGGCCTGAATTGGCACAATATGCCTTAAGGGAGCTCGCCTGCCCTGCTGGTAGTGTTCTATCAGAAAGAGTCTTCAGTGCTGCTGGATCAATCCTGACAGAAGGAAGGACCCGGCTGTCAACCAAAAATGTTGGTGATCTCACCTTCATTAAAATGAACCATGCCTGGGTTTCAAAGGATTTTGTACCACCTTCCCCTGATGACAAATAGGTTGCCAGCAAAATGGCTTGCTTTGTCCTCCTCTTCCTCTGATTTCTCCAGTTCCTCCATTTGCAGCTGCTGAACTTCCAGGCTACACCTCAACATATGTCAGTTTTTCCAAATCCCTAACTGGGCTGTACCCCCCTCAGGGCCGTCTTCAGCACCTAGCACACCTGGGCAAGTGACGGTGCCCTGAGCAGGTGGGGGTGGCCCACTCGCCGTCAGAGACACAGGTGTACTATGAGGGGCCCTGTGCCAGAGCCGTTGTCAATGAGGGGGCCCCCTGCTTGCTCATGGCCCAGCACTTGCAATACTTACCTCTCCCTGCTCCACCGCTGTAACATCTTCCGCGTTTCCAGACAGTGACATTCAGGTCAGAGAGCGCGATGACGTCACGTCTGTATGCCCTCTGCCTGAACAGTCCAAGTGCAGAGAGCTGGAAGATGGCGACATTGAGGAGTCCAGAGTAGAGCAGTGCCCAGCGAGGAGAGGCATTTCATTTTTTTTAATGTTTTGAGCAATATATGGGGAGCATTATACACTGGAGAATTATATATGGGGCCCATCATACACTTGTGCATCATAGATAGGGCCCATTATATACTGGAGCATTATAAATGGGACCCATAACATATGGAGCATTATATAGGCCCATCATACACTGGAGCATCATCCATGGGGCCCATCATACACTGGAGCATTATAAATGGGGCCCATCATACACTGGAGCATCATATACAGGGCCCATTAAACACTGGAGCATCATATGGGGCCCATTATATATGGAGCATTATATAGGCCCATCATACACTGGAGCATCATCCATGGGGCCCATCATACACTGGAGCATTATAAATGGGGCCCATCATACACTGGAGCATCATATATGGGGCCCATTATACACTTGAGCATTATAAATGGGGTCCATTATATATGGAGCATTATATTGGCCCATCATACACTGTAGCATCATCCATGGGGCCCATCATACACTGGAGCATTATAAATGGGGCCCATCATACACTGGAGCATCATATATGGGGCCCATTATACACTGGAGCATTATAAATGGGGCCCATTACATAAGGAGCTTTATATAGGCCCATCATACACTGGAGTATCATCCATGGGGCCCATCATACACTGGATCATTATAAATGGGGCCCATCATACACTGGAGCATCATACACGGGGTCCATTATACACTGGAACATCATATTGGGCCCATTATATATGGAGCATTATATAGGCCCATCATACACTGGAGCCCATCATATACTGGAGCATCATATGGGGTTCATTATTTATGGGGCATCATACAGGGTATGGAGCATCATATGGAGCACATATGAGGCCTATTCTGTATGGAGCATTATATGGAGCCCATTCGGCATGAAGCAATATATAGGGCCCATCATATACTGTATGGAGCTTTATATGTGACTCATTATACTGTATGGAGCAATATGTGGGCCTCATTATACCCTATTGGGACCGTCCTATACTGTATGGCACATTAGATGGGGACCATCATATACTGTAGCATTATATGGAGCTTATCATATACTGTATGGGACATTATATGGGACCAATTATTTTGTATGGAGCAATATATGGTCTCATTAATCTGTATGGCACACTATGTGGTGCCCATGATACTGTATGGAGGAATATACTGTCTGGTTCTTGAGCTATTGTAGAATTTAAAATAGATATCAGTCATGTAATGTAAGAAGTGAAGTATTTGGCATTGTACTATACCTCTGCCGTATCGGAGAATCATGAATTGTGGTATGTGTTAAAGGGGCCCACTGAGACTCTTTTGCTCGGGGCACACGAAAATCTGGAGCCAGCCCTGCCCCCCACAACTTTAGCCAAATAACCCCAGTTTTCAATGCATAACTATTATTATAAAGTAAATTAAGGTTGACAAGCTTAAGTAATAAGAATTGATGTCATTGGCATTGAAATGGGCACTGTAGGTGTGTTTACTGTCCTCCACTCCCTGCTGACATTGCTTCCCCATTGACTTGCATTGGGTTTCGTGTTTCAGTCGGACCTTCGACTTTTGCCGATAGTTGGCCGATTTCGTTTGACTCGACTCGACCCTCGTGGAGGCAAAGTCGCTCGTCTCTAGTAGCTAGTCTTTAGCCACTTAATGAATTTGGCGCATCTTATTAGTGGTGTGCACTAGAGATGAGCAGTGTTCGACTAGAACTGTTCGCTAATCTCAAATTCGAGCTGTTTTGGGCGGTGTTCGAGCCGTTCGACGAACCCGAACGATTTGGAAAAAATTCAGCTGTTCGAGGTTATGTTCAATACTGTTCATGCACCTAAATCATGACTGGATTTTTTCCTAAAATCATTTTTGATCGCTGGTCTCCCGCTGGCCAGCACGCATCGCTGCATGTGGCAGGCAGGAGACCAGCGATCAGCTGGTAACCAAGGTACGCGTCGGGTTTCCAGGGGCGGGGCTGTGCTTGAAAACCCGATGTGTGCCTTGGATACCAGAGCGCTGCTGCAGGGGAGCTGGTAACCAAGATACACAGCAGGTTTCCAGGCACCGCGCAGCGCCTGGAAACCCGACGTGTACCTTGGTTACCAGCTCCCTGCATCAGCGGGCTGGTATCCAACGTACACAGCCGGTAACTAAGCGACGTGTGTCGCTTGTTGCCGGCGTACTCCCTGTCCTGATCGCTGCTGAGATCTGCCTGTTTGGCAGCTCAGCAGCGATCACATAGCGACGCAGCAACGATTCTTATCTGGTCGCATCGCCAGCAGGATCGCTGCAGCGTCGTTATGTGAGATTGTGTGCCGGTGTCTGCGTGATCGGTGTATGTGCGGGATCGGTGTATGTGCGGCGGTGTGCGGGGCTGTGTGCGTGATCTGTGCATGTGCGGCGGTGTGCGGGGCTGTGTGTGTGTCTCCGCGTATGCAGGCATCGTCGGATGGGACTACAAGTCTCATCCGGCTATGCCTGCTACAGTGACAGTGACTGACACATTAGTAGTAGTCCCGTCATCCGGCTAATGTGCTGAATGTAAAAAAAAACATACATGACATACAACATATAACATACACATGACATACAGAACATACACATGACATACAGAACATACAATGACATACAACACATTGAGCACATACCTATTCCCCGACGCCATCGATCTGTGTACCGCTCTGCCGCTGGGAGAGAATGAGGTCACTTCCGTTCATTCTCTCACGGCAATGCTGGGTGACAAAATTCCCACGCAGCATTGCCATAAAGTGAGACAATGAACTCAGGTAACCACATTGATGCACTGCAGGAGCCATTGTCTCCTGTCAGTGTATCACTGGGAGGCCCTACAGAACAGTGGCATCACCTGATGTCACTGTTCTATAGGGGAGACCGTCGTGGGACATTCGTTATTAATTGGACTGCGTCGGACAGGGAGTATACGGTTGTTTTATTTTTTTACGTTTTTTTACAGGAGATCGAGGGCGTCGCTTGGATCTGAGCGTATAATAAAGAGTAATGAAAACCGTCTTGTGTTTTATTTCATTAAAATAATTTATTCTTATGCGTGTGTTTTTTTTAACACTTAATTAATATAAGATTAATAATGGATAGGCGTCTTATTGACGCCACTCTATTATTAACCGGGCTTAATATCACCTTACAATAGCAAGGTGATATTAACCCCTTATTACCCCATATCCCACCGCTACAGGGGAGTGGGAAGAGAGGGGCTAAGTGCCGGAATTGGCACATTGTACAGATGCGCCAATTCTGGGGCGGCTGGGTGCTGGTATTTTTAGCCGGGGGGCGCCAATATCCATGGCCCCTTCCTAGGCTATGAATATTAGCCCGCAGCTGTCTGCCTAGCCTTTCTGGCTATAAATTATAGGGGGACCCCACGTCATTTTTTTCACCCTATTTTAATAGCCAGTGAAGGCTAGCTGCGGGCTGATATTCATAGCCTGGGAAGATCCTTCCCAGGCTAGAAATATTGGCCCCGGCTGTTGGCTTTCCCCCTCTGGTGCAGAAAATTGCGCGGGAGCCCACGCCATTTTTTTTCCTATTTTTTTGTTTATTAACTATATTGCGTTAAGATTTTGTGTGTGTGTGCGTGTGTGTCTTTATTTATGTACCATTTTATCTATCAACTATCTACCTATATATCTTTCTGTCTAGCTATATATCTATCTTTCTATATATATTTCTAACTATCTATTATCTATCTATCTATGTATTTTCTATCTATGTACTGGGTAATCTCGGCCAGCTGTACTCTCGCGACAGCTGGCCGTGAGAAACACAGATGACGTCACCGCCGGGGAATCTACACCAGTAAGCAGCTCTGCTGCGTCGGGATGTCAGGCTCAGCCTGTCATCCAGATGTTGCAGAGCTGGACTCGTCGTGGGACACTCGTGATTTTGGACTGCGTCGGACAGGGAGTATTTGTGTTGGTTTATTATTTTTGTTTTTTTACAGGAGATCGATGGCAGGATGAGCGTGGAATAAAAAATAATGAAAACTGTGTTGTGTATTATTTAATTAAAAGACTTTATTCTGGCTGTGTCTTTTTTTAAACATTTACAAACTTTATGATTATAATGGATCGGTGTCTTATTGACGCCTCTCCATTATTAACCGGGCTTATTGTCACCGTTCAATCAAAGGTGACATTAACCCCTTATTACCCCGCTTGCCACCGCTACAGGGCAATGGGAATAGACCGGCAAAGTGCCAGAAAAGGCAAATCTAATTATAGATTTGCCTTTTCTGGGGTGGCTGGGGGCAGATGTTAGTAGCCAGGGGGGGGCACTAAATAAATGCACCCTCCCTCGGCTATTATTATCTGCCCCCACTCGCTGGCTTTGTCTGTCTGGTTAAGAAAATAGCGCGGGAGCCCACGCATTTTTTTTCAACGAATTTACACCTTTAATTAACCCCTAGAGGTATAAAATTTTGCACACATACACTCATGTAATTGTTAGTGAAAACCATATATCAAAGTACATGAAATGACATGGTTAACTGTATGTAAACCATGTGTCATTTCATGTCGGGTCTGTAATTTCACAAAAGCCGGCAATTGAATTAGCGGCTATTATACTATGTAGAAGTGTATGAACTATAAAAAATATATATATATATTTATTGTCAGCTTTTGGACACCTTTGAAGTGTTTTCTATGTGTTTCTATGTGTTTTTGTTTGCCTGCCATTGGTTTTAACGGTGTTCGACCTGTTCGACGAACAGTTACTCGAACATACTGCTGTTCGGCGAACCGAACCGAACTCGAACACTTCAGGGTGGCTCATCACTAGTGTGCACAACTGTGTATCTCATTAGAAATGTTACTTCAATTAGGGACTGGAGTAATATTTCTGGCGTACAAAACGTTGGCACTTTTGATGAATTAGCAATGACTCATTTTTCTTTGGCTAATTCCCAGCTCCACCAATTTTAGAGAGGCTGCTTCAAACTGAAGTGAAAATGGCCAAAGTCCCAACATTTTTGCTCAACTTTGCATTGCGTAAAATTGCAAGTTTTCTGCTGAAAACACTTTGATGGATTATCAATTTATATGATAGCCAAACGTGACTCTCTGCTACATGCCGGTCACAGGGAAAGCAATGATTCTTTAGTTTGCACTTTTTGCCCTTGTACTTTAATTACAGAATGTCACTGAAAGGAATACAGTAAGTAATCAGTAGCAGGACTGACACTGGGGGGTGTACTATTTTTTACTAAATGTCTCCAAGCAGGTCCTTCTTTTCCAAATAAATAAACCTTGTGCTTTTTATTTTTTATATATTTCCTACACCAATATGGTACACAAAAAACTTACTGATTTTAAGCAGTGTTTTAAATCAAATTTATAGCAGAGTTTGGTCAATGTGTCAGTTTTTACCATCAGAGTTTCTCCTGTGCAAAAAAGATATGATAGAGGTTTCTCCAGCTTCTCATATTGGTCAGTGAAAAACAACACTTAGATGGCATCCGAGCACTGGCCGAATTTTTCATGGATTCACAGACTTTCATTGGTGAATTTGATCTGTAATTCAGATGAAAATCAAACATGTCAGACGTGTGAACAACCCTATAGACAATAATGGTTATGAGTTTTCTCTGTGAAAACACTAAGGTCACGTTCACACATTCAGTATTTTGTCAGTATTTTACACCAGTATTTGTAAGCCAAAAGCAGAAGTGGGTGATAAGCACAAAATTGGTGACGTGTTTCTATTATACTTTTCCTCTGATTGTTCCATTCCTGGTTTTGGTTTGCAATACTGATGTAAAATACTGACCTAATACTAAACGTGTGAACGTGGCCTAAGAGAATTCTAGTGTGGAAAAATTGGTGTATGAGTGAGCATGACAAAAGTGTATTTTTTTGCTATGCCTCTATACTCATATTCAATTCAGCAAATACAAAAATCTGTATTTTTTTAGCCTGTGTGATCTGTGTTTTAACCCCGCCGTGATTCCACCTGCTTGCCTTTGCTACTTGCAGAGACTGTCTCCATAACCTCATTTTTCTCAGCAGATTTATCTGAAATCAATTTTTTTTTACATAGAGTGAAAAACCTTTTGAATTTCAGTGATTGCCAAGAGGCTGGTATGAATGTTGTGATTACATTTAACAAGGTCTTAATTATTTCCAACATAAAGACCAAACATATTTCATTTGAGAATTGAGATAACGTCTAATACATAAACATGGTATCTGAGTTATTCAATGTTCCAGTTTGCTCCGATGTTTAAGGTCAGTTAAATTAAATCCACATTGCAATCACCATGTAGCAATTAAATAACCATAACTGCATTATGAGAGCTTTATGCTAAGGCATTATTGTAGTGGAAATCTCAGGCTTAAATGCTGCAAATTAGCATTAGCAAAATTAAATGAATTGAATTTCCATGATGGTGCTCTATTTAAATGCATTGATATGAGTCTCTTTTGTGTTAACTGGATAACTGCAGATGATGGAAAATGAGATGATACAACAGATAATAATATTATCAATAATGATCGTGATCATAATATTGATAATGAATCACACTGCATGCTTTGTACATGCTGTTTGTTAGAGAATATTAAATTGTGTACCAGTAATTGCAGATCAAAGCTTACAACCAGGGCCGGGACAAGGTATTTTGGTGCCCTAGGCAGGTGAAGCCTATGGTGCTTTCCACCCCCCGATGAACCCTCAACCCCCAAGTAAAGGAATGGGTCAGACACTAAGGTAACTGGTCCCCTAAACCTCCCACCTTCCTGTTCTGACATTCACTCTCAATAGAATTGTTACCTTTTTCTCCCCAAAATACCAGAAAAAGTAAAATAAAGAGGTGTGTTTTAGCGGTGAGGCTAAACAAGGGATGTGTTTTCAGTGTTAAATATACAATCATTCATTGTTTGCGGACCATATACTCAATACGAGGGACAAATAGTGATATTCATTTCCGAAGTCCTATATTTTAAATGTCAAACCAAAGGACTGTCATGGAAACTATTAAAGCTTAAAGGGAACCTGTCACCTCGTTATCAGCTATAAGCTGCGGCCACTGCCTTTTGTGGCTTTTCTACAGCATTCTTTAATGCTGTAGATAAGCTCCCAATCTAACCTGAAAGATAAGAAAAACAAGTTTTATTATATTCACCCGAGGGCGGTCCGGTCCGATGGCCATTGCAGGTCTGGATCCAGTGCCTCCCATCTTCATGCGATGTCGTCATCCTCCTTGTTTCGTGTCGTGGCTCCTGCGCAGACATACTGATCTGGCCTGTTGAGGGCAGAGCAAACTACTGCAGTGCGCAGGTGCTGGGAAAGGTTGGAGAGGTCCAGCGCCTGCGCACTGCAGTACTTTGCTCTGCCCTCAACAGGGCAGATCAGTATGTCTGGCAGGATCCCGACACAAAGCAAGGAAAATGACGTCATTGAATGAAGAAGGGAGGCGCCAGACCCAGACCTGCGACGCCCATCGGACCGGACCCTCCTCGGGTGTTGTATAATAAAACTTGTTTTTCTTATCTTTCAGGTTAGATCGGGGGCTTATCTACAGCATTATAAAATGCTGTAGATAAGCCCCGAAAGGCAGTTGCCGCAGCTTATAGCTGAAAAATTAGGTGACAGGTTCGCTTTAACCCCTTTCTGAAATCAGGGACAGATTACGTCTTGCCACCGGGTGTCAGCTAATTCTGACAGCTGACACCCAGGGCCGTATTTAGAGTTTCTGCTGCCCTAGGCACTTTTCGTTCTGCCTCCCCCATTGGTGAGTATGACTAATGCAGACTCTGGTGTCAGTGACTTAGGCTACTTGCATGTCAGCGATTTTTGCCATCTGCGGCAGATCCGGCAGTTTTTCCGCATCTGCCACGTAACGGATCACTTATGGCAACACTGCATTCGGCCTCATTCATTCCCTATGCGACTTGCAGACATGTGCGACACTTGCGGTTTTGACGCGATCCCACAAATCCGATACTTGCAGCAACGGGAAAAAAAATGCTCCTAGCAGTGTTTTTTTGTCTCACTGCAAGTGCCGCACATGTTTGCAAGTCCCATAGGGAATGAATGAGGCCGAATCTATGTGTGTGCCCATGTAGCTCTTTCAAAGACAGTGGTTTCCTACCACACTCAAAAGACATACAAATAGGATGTTTAGATTGTGAGCCCCAATGGGGACAGTATTGATGATGTATGTAAAGTGCTTTGGAGTTAATAGCGCAATATCAGTGAATAAATATTATTCTTAATATTAGGTTACAATACCAGGATCTGAGGATTTTCTGTTTCGAGGTTAAGCGCTCTCTGATGTGATGTTGCTGCCTGTCTCGCTGTCTTCCTCTTTTGACACTGCAGTGTGGTGGACAAGAAAACATTAACTGGTTAACAGCAAGAAGTCTGGTGTCTGTGTACTAACTGAACTAGAAATTCTCCCCACACCATGTCCAGCAGACACTGAAGGATTACTAGATGGATGTTATTATTCTATTACTGCCCAGTCTCTGACTAAGGCCTTATTCATATGTCTGGGTGTAAACAGATACTTACATATAAATCTGGACAATTCATCTTATAGATCTCCCGGTATATTATTTATTATAGATCTTTAATATATAATGTACAAGGAGACCAATAGTATAAAATGTCCAGAATTATCTGTAATATATGACGTACAATCTATTATATATAATGTCCAGGGTGATCTATAATATATAAAGCTCAGGTAGTAGATTTATAATAATGTACAGTCCAGGCAAATCTATACTATATAATGTCCAGAGGCAGAGATATATTTAGGGTACGTTTCCACGTTCAGGAAATGCTGCGGGTTGGACGCTGAGAACAGCCACAGAGTCCAATCCGCAGCGTCCGAATGTTACAGCATAGTGGAGGGGATTGTATGAAATCCCATATCCACTATGCGTACAAAGATGCAGGTGGCAGACCTGCGTATATGCACATGTGGCGCGTCTTTCTAGACAGCAGCATGTCTATTTATCTTGCGGAGACGCTCAGTCTACGCAAGATAAATAACACCGTCCTATGTAAAGGACGCGGTGATTCCACACGGTTCAATGACACATGTGGAATCACCGCGTGTATAAAAGCCAGCAAAGCTTTGGACGGAGTTGTGTCCTCTCTGCAGCATTTCCTGAACGTGGAAACATAGTCTTAGGATATGTGCACACGTTGCAGATTTGTCTGCAGAAGTTTCCTACATAATCCGCATCTATTGACAGAAAACGCAGGTGCGTATTTGATTCGTTTTTTACATGTGGATTTGTATGCTTTTTGTAAGCTAAATAAAGATGTTATTTAACAAAAAAAAAACATTTGTGATGTAATTTCTGTCCAACCGCCTCTTTTACATTAGTCTAGCGCTCATTCTCCCCAGCGCTCATTCCCCCCCGAGCGCTCATTCCCCACCTCAGCGCTCATTCCCCACCTCAGCGCTCATTCCCCACCTCTCATTCCCCCCGAGCGCTCATTCCCCACCTCAGCGCTCATTCCCCACCCCAGCGCTCATTCTCCACCTCAGCGCTCATTCCCCACCCCAGCGCTCATTCCCCACCTCAGCGCTCATTCTCCCCTGTGCTCATTACATCCCCTGTGCTCATTCTCCCCCTGTGCTCATTTCTCCCCCTGCGCTCATTCTCCCCACAGTACTCATTCCTCCCCTAAGCCCACAGCGCTCATTCCCCCACCCCGGCCCACAGCGCTCACCCCCCAGCCAACAGTGCTCACCCCCAGCCCACAGTGCTCACCCCCCCAGCCCTCAGCGCTGACCCCCCCATCCCACAGCGCTCCCCCCTAGGACACAGCGGTCACCCCAGCACACAGCGCTCACCCCCAGCACACAGCACTCCCCCAGCACACAGCGCTCCTCCCCAGCACACAGCGCTCCCATGAGCACACAGCAGTCACCCCTCAGCCCACAGCGCTCCTCCCCAGCACACAGCGCTCCCCCAGCACTCACCACTGACCCCCTCAGCCCACAGCGCTCCCCCAGCACACAGCGCTCCCCCCAGCACACAGCGGTCACCCCCAGCACACAGCGGTCACCCCCCAGCCCACAGCGCTCACCCCCCAGCACACAGCTCTCCCCCCAGCACACAGCGCTCCCCCCAGCACACAGTGCTCCCCCCAGCACACAGCGCTCCCCCCCAGCACACAGCGCTCCCCCAGCACACAGCGCTCCCCTCACAGCACACAGCACTCCCCCCAGCACACAGCGCTCCTCACCAGGTTCCCCCCCTTGGCTGGCTGATCCCATCCTCTTACTGCTTCTGCTCTCACTGCAAAGCGGCATCTGCCAGTGCTGCAGAGCCGCTCATTCCTCCCCTGGCTCACTCCAGTCCTCAGCCTCTGGGGCGGGGGGGCTGGGGGCAGGCACCGGGGTCTCTGCTCCTGGCTCAGGCTGCCTGCTGCTGCACGTGAGTCTGTTTTTGTTATGACAGACACACACTCACAGCAGTCTGACTGGCGCCGGCGCGGTCACATAGTAGGTACCGCTCATTAAACTCATGAATATGGATGCCACGCCTATGAGAGTGGAGTGACATCCATATTCATCAGCTTAATGAGCGCTACGGTACTTGTATGCAGCGGGCTCTAGGGATGTCGGCGGCGGCGCTGGACGGTGGAGCTGCGCAGGAGGAGGTGAGGTGAGTATGATGGGGGGTGGGGGATGGGGGATGGGGGGGATTGGGCGGACTGCCGGACTTATAAAAAAAAAAGAAAAGAAAAAAAAAAAAAAGCTTTCTCAGGTTCCGCACCCCTGCAGAGTCCCGCCCTAGGCACATGCCCTTGGTTGCCTAATGGGAAATATGGCCCTGCTGACACCTGGCACTAAGTGCCAGGAGCGATCACACACCGTTCCCAACACTTTAACAACCGAAATGCTTGTGCACCTTTTTCTACCCCACTTTTTTGTTCCACTCAACATTTCATTAATATGCTTGGATACAGCACTCTGTGAACAGCCAACTTCTTTAGCAATGACCTTTTGTGGCTTACACTCCATGTGGAGTGTGTCAATGACTGCCTTCTGGATATTTGTCAAGTCAGCAGTCTTCCCCATGACTGTGGAGCCTACTAAAATAGACTAAGGGATATTTCTAAATGCTTAGGAAGCCTTTGCAGGTTTTTTTTTGTTAATTATTCTAATTTACTGAGATAATGACTTTTGGGTTTTCAATGGCTGTAAGCCATAACCATCAAAATTAACAGAAATAAACACTTGAAATAGATCACTCTGTTTGTAAAGACTCTAAATAATATATGTGATTCACTTTTTGCATTGAAGAACTGAAATAAATTAACTTTTTGATGAGATTCTGATTTTGTGAGAGGCACCTGTATATCTGACCCAAATAACAGCAGATCAGTGGTGAGGGGGCTGAATGTTGTACCTCAACAATCTCAAATTGATGACTTTACCCGTGGATAGGTTATCAATTAAGTTTTGAATGGCCAACACCATTAAATTATGCAATTTCTCACACAGAAGTGAGATAGTGAAAAACCCACTTTAGAAAACTTTCACTCCACTTAATCCATGGTGGTTTTGCTGTTCTGACTATAATATGATCTGCGAGTGACAGCACAAGGTTTACTGGCTATACAGTCATGGACAAAAGTTTTGAGAATGACACAAATATTAATTTTTACAAAGTCTACTGCTTCACTTTTTCTAATGGCAATTTGCATATACTCCAGAATGTTATAAAGAGTGATCAGCTTAACAGCAATTACTTGCAAAGTCAATATTTGGCTAGAAAATGAACTTTATCCCCAAAACACATTTCAACATCATTGCAGCCCTGCCTTAAAAGTACCAGCTAACCTCTTTTCAGTGATTGCTCCATTAACACAGGTGAGGGTGTTGATGAGGACATGGCTGGAGATCAATCTGTCATGATTAAGTAAGAATGACACCACTGGACATTTTAAAAGGAGGCTGGTGCTTGGCATCATTGTTTCTCTTCTGTTAACCATGCTTATCTCTAAAGAAACACGTGCAGTCATCATTGCAATGCACAAAAATGGCCTAACAGGGAAGAGTATCGCAGCTAGAAAGATTGCACCTCAGTCAACAATCTATCGCATCATCAAGAACTTCAAGGAGAGAGGTTCCATTGTTGCCAAAAAGGCTCCAGGGTGCCCAAAAAAGACCAGCAAGCGCCAGGACCGTCTCTTAAAAGTGTATCAGCTGCGGGATCGGGCTACCAGCAGTTCAGAGCTTGCTCAGGAATGGCAGCAGGCAGGTGTGAGTGCATCTGCACGCACTGTGAGGCGGAGACTCTTGGAGCAAGGCCTGGTCTCAAGGAGGGCAGCAAAGAAGCCACTTCTCTCCAGAAAAAACATCATGGACAGACTGATATTCTGCAAAAGGTACAGGCAGTGGACTGTGAGGACTGGGGTAAAATTATTTTCTCTGATGAATCCCCTTTTCGATTGTTTAGGACATCAGGAAAACGCCTCATTCGGAGAAGACAAGGTGAGCACTACCACCAGTCTTGTCTCATGCCAACTGTTAAGCATCCTGAAACCATTCATGTGTGGGGCTGCTTCTCAGCCAAGTGAATTGGCTCTCTCACAGTCTTACCTAAAAACACAGCCATGAATAAAGAATGGTACCAGAATGTCCTCCAAGAGCAACTTCTCCCAACCCTCCAAGAGCAGTTTGGCGATCAACAATGCCTTTTCCAGCATGATGGAGCACCTTGCCATAAAGCAAAGGTGATAACTAAATGGCTCAGGGAACAAAACATAGAGATTTTGGCCTGGAAACTCCCCAGATCTTAATCCCATTGAGAACTTGTGGTCAATCATCAAGAGACGGGTGGTCAAACAAAAACCTAAAAATTCTGACAAAATGAAAGCATTGATTGTGCAAGAATGGACTGCTATCAGTCAGGATTTGGTCCAGAAGTTGATTGAGAGCATGCCAGGGAGAATTGCAGAGGTCCTGAAGAAGAAGGGTCAACACTGCAAATATTGACTTGCTGCATTAACTCATTCTAACTGTCAATATAAGCTTTTGTTACTCATGTGTTTGCAATTATATTTCTGTCTGTGATAAAAACATCTGTCAAACACACATAAAAACCAGAGGGCAGCAGATCATGTGAAAATATAATATTTGTGTCATTCTCAAAACTTTTGGCCATGACTGTATGTTCTGCTTATCTGAGAGGTGATGGATTTATGGCTCCCTCCCTCTCAGTCTGAGCATATTTCTTGTCGGGGTACTCCAGTATAATGATGTGCCTCCAGACCTAGGAGGGAATGTCAAGAAACATTGGTCTCCCTATAGCAGGTCAGTAGGGAGAAGATCTGTCCTCTTTCCTACTGCCAGTGAGTGCTGGTAATGGCCGCACAGAAACTGCTAGTCAGTAGGAAAATACGTCAAGAAATTAATCAGCCTATTACCACTGACGAGCAGTCTCCCTGCCTGTGTTACCATTACTAGCATTCACTAAAAAAGCAGTGGATATAGTAGCTTAGGCTATATGCAGATGTTCAGAAATTGGCTGACATATGCTGCGTCCAAAGCGCTGCCGTCTATTGACTGCAGGTGAATCCGCATGTGTTCATTGAACCGTGCGGATTCACCCGGTCCAATACATTGTACGGGTGAAATTTATCTTGCGGAGGCTCACGTCTCCACAAGATAAATAGAGAGAGGCCTGTCTTCTGCAGACGAGTGCAGCCAGATCATTTAAATTTAAAGATTCAACGTTTATAAAGCATCAGGCAACCCAAAACTGCCTCTAGGAGACCAACCTAGCGGGCACCGGCCCCTCTGCCCACACAGCCCAGTCCGCTCCCTGGTTAAAAGTATGATTTCTCATGGCAGACCTCTACAACAGCAATAGTCATTTATCCCACTAGCAGTGTCAATATCACTAAACACTCAGTACAATACCACTATACAGTATAATATGACTATCACCTTCTTAGCTGGTATGTGAACAAGCCCTAAATGGTTATTTGAGATTTTTTCAAATGTTCTCTTGTTTTCCAATTTGTGCCATGAAGCATAAGACTGAGCCATCATGAGAAATACCTCATCGTAAGATAATTTAATTTCACCTATGTGAAGTTAAGAAGCTTTGCATTTAAAACATGTAAAAGGCAGATATGGATTCCAAGTGCAGGTCTCAGGAGACTAAGGCCGCACTTTCAAAGCAGGAAGCAAAGCTAATCATTTATTTTTTAGCACAAATTGCTGCTAGCATGTGCTCCTGTGCACTGCTATTTCTCAGCATCATTTCAGTAAAATCCTTGTGTCACTCTGAGGTCTCGAAGCTTCAAACAACTTTCATTACTGTTCTTGCAAGGTTTTATTGGGTCACTACACATGTCAAACCTTGTTTGGGTTCATTGATGAGAAGTCAGATGGAGGAATACAAGTTCAAACCAAACAAAGCAATGCATACTTAATTGAAGACATTAACTGCCAAACACACACAATTTCTATAAATTAGACTTCATTTTAACTGTTCAGATTTATAATGAAATAGATGTCATTGCCACAGACTTTGCTGAATATGCTGAATATACATATATCTTATGCCAAAGAAAACTGATGATGTTAATTATTGTGAAAGACAGAAATGTACAATATGCAATGTAATAGAATTCAGTTAAGAAACTATCATCATAAAAAAAAATTTAAAAAATCTTCTAATATTATCTTCTCCTTTGTCCCTAGTTTGTCTTATGAATAAAGAATTCTTCTATATGTGTCCCAGCAATGTCTTCTTCTCACAACCCAGTATTCAGCTATAATACAAAAAGATCCACCTCTTATTGCAATTTGGCAAAAGAAGGCAAACGAAAAGCCCTCCTTTACTCCTCTGTCAGCAATAGAAGGTAAAAAGTATTAAGAACCGAAATCTTTGTTAAGCCTACCAATTAGATTTGACTTAATCTCTCAAAATTCAATGTGAGCAAATTCACTCAATTCAAGGACACAGATTCAGTTTACATCAACAAAATCTGGTGAGGATCGAATCTACCAGGGGTTATAAATCAATAAAGTATTATACTCACCTCGCCTGTGCTCTCCCCTCACTTGACCAGTCGTCGCAGTTCCCTGTCCAGTCCTCCTTTTGCTTTTCTTTGGTTTTTGGTTTTGTTCCAGTTCTTCCAACCTTGCCGTTGACTTGAGACAACATAATCACGAGGAGCACGTCATTGCTGGTAATGATGTGTGTCACATACACTGCCTACCCGAGAGATTTGACAGATCTACAACCCTCATTATTTCTCCTGAGTCTGACCATGGATGTCTTCAGATCAGATATTATAAAGAGCCTCATCCAGGTCCCCCACCCTTTTCCCTAGACGGATTAGAGGAGACTAGTGTTGAGCGATACTGCTCGATATCTAAAAATATCGGATCGGAATGGTATCGCTGATATCACTAAAATATCGGCGATACCCGATACCGATACCGGAAGTCCAATGTAAGTCTATGTAAGTTTAAAAAAAACCCATTCTTGCCTTGTTGGTTAATGGTACATGAAGGAAAACAACAAAGAGTAATGTAGAATGTATTGGGGGAGGTTGAGGAGACAATAAAGGCATACATGTTTAACCCAATGCATTGGAATAGCATTAATATATTTTTTTTTGGAAATACGTTTGGATTGACGAACAAATTGACAATGTTGTTAACCTTTTTTCTATTTTGGCAAATATGTATGTTTCACAACTTCCATGCTCTTCACCTTTTTAACTTTTGCCAGTGCCACACTTTCTCCTTCATAATCTTCAGCAGCATCATCTTTCTCATCAAATTATTCTTCATCTTCACCTTCTTAATCTTCTTCTTAAACTTCTTGCTATTCATGTTTTTGTTTACATTACTCATATTGTTATTATTAAACTATTAATCTTCTTCATATTCAAATTCTTCATCTTCTTCCTCTTCATCTTCTTCATCATATTCTTATTTGTGACAGAGATTCCTGTACTTGTAATCTGTAAAAGTATGAATTTTTCATCCTTCCGTTCTTGCTGTCACAAAAGATTTAAATTACAACAGTATTTGTCCGTGTTCAGTTTAGCCTGCAGCAGCAGGCATTTTCCAGGGGCACCACGAGGAGGAACAGACTCACCCCCATACACTGCTTAGTCTTCTTCTGCTTAGAATTTAGAGCATATATTTTGCTCTTCATTTTGGTCTTATACTTCATGTTCTTCTGCTTTTTGATCTTCTGCTTATTGTTCTTCTGTCTCTTGTTCTGTATCTTGTAGTTTGTCTTAACCTTCTTTGTCCTGTTGGTGATCTTCTTCTGGGTAATCTTTTATTTTTTCTTTGTGATGGTGTTCAGGCTGGTTGGCTTCATGCTCGTCGTCCTTGTTGTCGTCATCTTCTTCTGGGTGGTCTTTAAGGTCGTCTAATTTCCGAGAACCAGCTGACGTTACTGGAACCCGGACGGGTATCAGATGGAACAAGAGACAATGGAAGTAACGAGGACCAGCTGACTGTGCTGGAACCCGGAGGGGCAGCAGAAGGAAAAGAGGCAATGTCACAACCGAGTACCAGCTGACGTTACTGTGACACGGTTACTAAGCAGGAGGTACCTGTGCTCCAAAGCACTACCAAGGACCAGCAGACGTTGCTGGAACTCGTATACGGAGATGGAGGCACCTAGGACAAAGGCACTGGGGAGAACCAGTTGACGGTACTGGACCCCGGACGGGTAGCAGAAGGAAAAGAGGCTGTAATGTATGTAGTACAGTTCATATAGCGTCTTGTGCTTGGGTGCGATGAAAATACATGAGACACAGGTTTGATATAGAAAGTCTTGTATTACTTCATACAAGTTGGCAAAAATAGTCACACAGTTTGCAGACACAGAAGCAGGAGACACAGCAGGCCAGAGTAATCTAAGCTCAGCAATCACTCTCCACAACAGGTTCAGGATCTTCTTCTCTGTTACCATAAGTCCATGCAAACGTGGGTCTTTTAAAGAGCAGGGTTCAGAGTCCACAAGTGCTTCAGAGTTCCTCAGTAGGAATAGCTGGAGTACAAGGTCCAAGGCTTCAGGAGTCAGATCACAGGTTCACTGCAGGCTAGATTCTGAAGCACTGATTGCTCAGCTGTGGCTGCTTAAGAAGCAAAAGGAGAGAATCAGGGCGGAAACATGCAAGCTGGAAACTCCATATTGACTGAGGGCAAGATAGCTGCAGCAAGACAGAAAGTAAAATGGCTGACGAACAAACTGAGTTTCAGGAACATGTACACAGAACCTTACATTACTCCCCCCTTAGGGACAACCTCCGGATGACCTCAGACCAGGCTTGTGTGGGTATCTCTGATGAAACTGACGGAGCAAGCGAGGAGCATTAACGTTATTGACTGGTTCCCATGAGTTGTCCTCCACTGGGTAGCCCTGCCATTTAATCAGATATTGTAACTGATTTCTATACAACCTGGAATCTAAAATCCTTTCCACCACAAATTCTTCCTGACCATCGACTAGCACTGGGTCAGGGCAAGGAGAAGAACGTCCAGGAAACGTATTGGGTGTCGCAGCCTTTAGTAGGGATACATGAAAGACAGGGTGGATTCTCATAGTTCTGGGCAATTGAAGACGACAAGCAACGGCACTTATAATTTTACTGATTTTATAGGGTCCAATGTACTTATGTCCCAACTTAGACGATGGAATCCTTAACTTAAGATTTCTGGTTGACAGCCAGACCAAGTCTCCTACCTTGAAAGCTGGTGCAGGTTTACAAAATTTTTCTGCTGCTTTCTTGTACCTTTCCTGAGCCGATTCCAGATTCTCCTTTAGAAGATCCATATTCTTCTGTAAAGACGTGATTCTTTCAGCCACTGCTGGTAAAGGCGTTTCTATGGGAAATCGTGGTAGAATGTTAGGATGATAACCTAGATTAGAGTAAAAAGGAGACTGCTTAGTGGAGGCACTCTGAGAGTTGTTATAAGAGAACTCAGCTAATGGAAGTAGATCCACCCAATCATCCTGTAGGTGGCAGATAAAGCAGCGGAGATACTGCTCCAGGGTTTGATTGGTTCGTTCGGTCTGTCCATTAGTCTGGGGATGAAAAGCAGAAGAAAGGTTTACTTTAATGTCCAATGCTGCACAGAAATTTTGCCAAAACCTAGAAGTGAATTGCACCCCTCGATCCGAAATAACCTCATCCGGTACTCCATGTAAGCGAAACACATCTTTAATCATCAAATCTGATGTCTGTTTTGCAGTGGGTAAGCCGACACAAGGGATAAAATGAGCTGCCTTTGTTAGACGGTCAACCACTACTAGAATGGTGTTCTTCCCTTGAGAGGTTGGTAACTCCACAATGAAGTCCATAGAAATGGATCCCCACGGGCGGGACGGGGTGGGAAGAGGCTGTAACAGACCAGTTGGTGAGGAGCGAGGTGTTTTGCATCTTGCACAGACTTCACATGAAGTGACATAGTTTAAAACATCCTTCCTGCAAGTGGGCCACCAAAAGAAACGAGAAAGAAATTCCTGTGTCTTTAGAATTCCTCTATGCCCAGCTATCTTGGAATCGTGAATGAGTTGCAATACTCTCAATCTGACTGTTTCAGGAATATACAGGCGTTGTCCCTGAATCCACACACCATTCTTAAAGACAAGACTTACGTCCCTTGGGGGTTGTGCCAAAAAGGAATCCGCATGGTATGCTTCCTTGATGTCTTTAAGTAGGTCTTGATTATGAATCACTCCTAGGAATCTAGAGTCAGGAAGAATAGTCTTAGGAGGAGTAATTGGACGTGTTTCTGCTGAGTAAATCCTAGAGAGTGCATCAGCCTTTCCATTGCGCGATCCTGGTCTATAAGAAATGATAAAATTAAATTGGTTTAGGAAAAGATTCCAGCGAGCCTGGCGAGGAGTCAGGCACTTAGCCGACCTGATAAATTCAAGGTTACGATGGTCTGTCAGGATGACTATTTGCTGTGCAGCTCCCTGAAGAAGGTGTCTCCATTCTTTGAAGGCGGCAATAATGGCCAACAACTCTCTATTGCCCACATCGTAGTTCCTCTCAGCCGAAGACAACTGCTGGGAAAAGAAAGCACAGGGATGCAAGACATTCTTCTCACCTGTTCTCTGCGAGAGTATAGCTCCAACGGCACAGTCTGAAGCATCCACCTCTATTATGAAGGCAAGCTCGGGGTTGGGATGTACTAGGATAGGTGCAGTGGTAAATTTATCTTTTAGACGGGAAAATGCTTCCTGGGCTTGGGGAGTCCAGGAGAACCTAGACTCTTTCCGGGTAAGTTGGGTGATAGGTGACACTACCTCCGAGAAATTTCTAATGAAACGTCTATAGAAGTTGGCAAACCCGATGAAGCGCTGTACCTCCTTCACATTTCTAGGACTTGGCCAATCCTTGATGGCTTGGGTTTTGCTTCCATCCATACTAATTCCTTGTGTAGACAGTACATACCCCAGAAATTGAATTTCGGTCCTATGGAATTCACACTTTTCAAGTTTGATGTAAAGATGATTTTGTCTTAGATGTTCCAAGACCATTCTCACATGTCCATGATGTTCCTCTGTGGAGTTAGAAAAAATTAGAATATCATCCAAATAAATCACCACGAATGTATCTAGGAGATCCCTGAAGATGTCATTCACCAAGTGTTGGAAAGTGGCTGGGGCGGTACTCAGACCAAAAGGCATAACTAGATATTCAAAGTGTCCATAGCGTGACCTGAATGCAGTCTTCCATTCATCCCCAGGTCTAATACGGACTAAGTTATAGGCCCCACGAAGATCTCGTTTAGAGAAAATTTTGGCATGTCGCACTCTCTCCAATAACTCAGGGATTAAAGGCAATGGATAACGGTTTCTAATAGTAACCTTATTGAGTTCCCTATAGTCTACGCAGGGTCTCAGAGATCCATCTTTCTTCTTTACAAAGAAGATGGGTGCACCTGCAGGAGATGAAGAGGGGCGTATGAAGCCCTTGGCTAGATTTTCATCTATGTAATCCTTTAAAGCCTTTAGCTCGGGCCCCACCAGGGGGTAGATCTTACCAAAAGGTATCTCTGCTCCAGGCAATAATTCAATTGGACAATCATATGGACGGTGAGGAGGAAGCTGGTCAGCGTTCTTCTTGTCACATAAATCCACATAGTCCTGGTATACAGCTGGTAGTTCAGGGACTGACATGGTTCCTTTAGGAACAGAGCAAGCTGAAACTTTTGGACTCATCTGTTTCTCTGGAAAGTGTAATTCCTTGGTCTCCCAGTCAATGGTAGGATTCTGAGCCTGCAGCCATGGTAGCCCTAGAATAATGGGAAAGTGGGGAGAAGAGATAAGCATAAAGGACAGTTTCTCTTGATGATCTTTACCCATAAGAACCCTCAAAGGCTCTGTTTCCTGATCCACTGGTCCAGAGGTCAGCAGGGAGCCATCCACAGTTTCCATCTGTACTGGAGTAGCCTTCTTCACTGAACGTATCCCCTGTTTCAGAGCAAAGGAGACATCCATAAAATTTCCACTTGCCCTGAGTCGTTCATAGCAGAGCTAGACACCCAAGTTGAGTCAACCCAGAGTTTGATGGAAAGAAAGCAATGAGAATTGTTTTTCTTACAACTCAGCTGGGACACCGCTGAGGAAACTTGAAAAATGGCAGCGTTTACACAGTCAACGTCCTCAGAGGTAACGGAGTTTAAGTCCGAGAAATCAAGATCTGTTGCTGCAGATCTCTCTGGAGCCTGAGGCTCGGACCTGACAGATCCCCTCTCGCAACACTCACAGTGAATGAGTGCTGCAGTAGTCTTACGAGAACGGCTGGGGCAGTTTATAATGAAGTGCCTGACTTACCACAATAGAAACATAGATTCTCCTTAAAACGATGTTCCTTGCGTGCATCACTAACCCGTCGTTGTAAAGAGTCTACCTGCATGGGTTCAGGTTCAGGTTCCTGTGTAATCCTACTCAAAGGTTCCTTAGCTGGAGAGGAAGGTAGGAAAAGGTTAGTGCGATTGCTTTCAAACCATCTCTCTTGCCTGCGTTCAGTCAGACGAGTATCAATACGGATGCAGTAGTTAATAAAGTCACCTAACGCAGTGGGAGGGTCGGCACGAGCAAGTTCATCCTTAATCAGTGGAGATAACCCCTTTCGAAAAATAGATTTTTTGGCGGAACTGTCCCAGGTGGTATCAAGGGCCCATCTCCTGAAATCCAAGGCATATTCAGCTACCGAGTGCTTACCTTGGCGCAAAGCTAACATGGCTGCTTCAGCTGTTGCACCTCGATTGGGGTCATCAAACACCTGCCCCATGGCTGAAATAAAATCATCAAGGTGATTCAAACAATCATCCTCAGTCTCAATCAGAGGGTTTGCCCACATTAAAGCCTTGTTGGTAAGCAACATAATTATAGTAAGCACCTTAGATCGTTCAGTGGGAAATTGTGAAGCATGTGCAGAAAACAAAAGATTGCATTGATTAATAAATCCCCTGAATTTCTCACGTTCACCGCCAAAACGAAAAGGGGGCAACTTGGGAATCCCAGAACTCGGGGCTACGGCAGGAGCCTGGACTCGCCCCTCTAGAACCTCAATCCTGGCTCGCAAATCCTGGGCAGTCTGTCCAAACACTTGCAAATTGTGATTAGTGAGGTCCTGTAGGCTTGAAAAACGGGTCTTTATATTCTGCAAATCTGCAAGGATATTATCAGTCACTCCGCAAAGTTCCTTTATGCGGGCCTCCATTTTCCAGATCTTTTAAGACAGGAGTACTGGAAGAAGAGGAGAGGAAAAAAAAACAATAGTGTTTACTGTGGTAACACTGCAGAGAGAAAAAAAAAATTAAGGGAACTGCTCACCTGGAATGGTTGTGAGAAGTCACAACCACCATCATCACAGAAAGCTCAACCGGACATCTGACATCCACAGTTACAGCAGACAAAAAAGAGAAAAGAAAAAAAACAAAAAAAAAAAACAATAGTGTTTACCTGTGGTTACACTGCAGAAAAAAAAAAACTAAGGAATTGCTCACTGGAATGGTAGTGAGAAGTCACAACCACTGTCTCACAGAAAGCACAACCGGACATCCAATATCCACAGTTACAGCGACAAGCCTTTCCAGACCCAGCAGGACACTAACGTTTGGCTTCAGAATCTTGTAATGTATGTAGTACAGTTCATATAGCGTCTTGTGCTTGGGTGCGATGAAAATACATGAGACACAGGTTTGATATATGAAAGTCTTGTATTACTTCATACAAGTTGGCAAAAATAGTCACACAGTTTGCAGACACAGAAGCAGGAGACACAGCAGGCCAGAGTAATCTAAGCTCAGCAATCACTCTCCACAACAGGTTCAGGATCTTCTTCTCTGTTACCATAAGTCCATGCAAACGTGGGTCTTTTAAAGAGCAGGGTTCAGAGTCCACAAGTGCTTCAGAGTTCCTCAGTAGGAATAGCTGGAGTACAAGGTCCAAGGCTTCAGGAGTCAGATCACAGGTTCACTGCAGGCTAGATTCTGAAGCACTGATTGCTCAGCTGTGGCTGCTTAAGAAGCAAAAGGAGAGAATCAGGGCGGAAACATGCAAGCTGGAAACTCCATATTGACTGAGGGCAAGATAGCTGCAGCAAGACAGAAAGTAAAATGGCTGACGAACAAACTGAGTTTCAGGAACATGTACACAGAACCTTACAGAGGCAAT